>NW_021024632.1:1203438-1232018 GCF_004153795.1 Camellia sinensis | reverse complement strand
GTTCCAAGAGTTGAAAGTTAGACTTACCACCGCTCCAGTGTTGATTATTCCAGAGAGGGGTTTGGGTTATGTAGTGTATTGTGATGCTTCACGAGAGGGTTTTGGTTGTGTGTTGATGCAAGAGGGGAAAGTCGTAGCCTATGGCTCGCGACAGTTGAAAATAAACGAGAGGAATTACCCTACACATGACCTAGAGTGCGCAACTGTGAAAACACCCAAAAAGTTCTGAAATGAAGCAAAAACCAAGCAAGCATGCATGTCACCCTCTTGGGCCACAACTCAAGGAAACAAAATCATAAAGGGAGAGGGGTGTCCCTCCCCTATGCAAGACTTCAAACCAACTTTTTTGACACTAAAAATACACTGATTTTCAATGGTCAAAGGACCAAAACACTGAAGTGAACAAAACCTTATCAAAGAGGCACCAAAATGGACCAAACAAGGCCTAGAAGGGTGAGTTTGCACTACTTACATCGTACTCCGTGCCGAAACAGTAAACTAGTTAGCAAACATGCATGTCCTAGTTCATGTTAAAAATGGCTAATGCAACACATGCAAAATGCGATCTAGGCAAGCTCAGCTAGCCCTAAACATGGTATGTGAAAATGCACAATTATCACATATTCGGTTTAGAATTTGAAATACAAATGCGGTTAGCGTGATGTACCGAGCCTAATGTATGCAATACAAATGCATGGATGCACGCGTGCATAGCATAAGGTATGCTAATTTCAAAGAATGCCCTAATCTACCATCATAAGCGGGTAAATAAAAGGGAAGAAAGAAATGGGGATTGGAAGATATACACACCACCCACACACACTTATTACAGATTTGCCCTCACTCGGAGGGCCCAAATAAATATTACAGTCCCAAAATAATAAACAAATAAAATTATTACAAGATTTTTAATTTAATTTAAAAGAAAAGATGGCAAAGGAAAGAAGAGGACAGCTGCAGCCTCTGTCTCGGGATGTGCGAATGATGCATGCTCGAATCCGTCTCGCCCGGAAAACCCGTACTGTACTCCTGCCGCCTCTGTTTGTACTGCCTTGTCTTTCTGAAAATTGCCAAAGTACTGGAGCAAGTTCCTTGCATCCTGCAGAGCACCACTGGCCGGACAGAATTCCCACCGGCACTTCACAATTCCCATCGGCATTTGTTGGATTCCTCGGCACTCCAGATATTGCCGGTCGACAGAAACTTCCTGCAGAAGACAATTTGACAGCAAACAGAGAACAGACAGTGCATGGCATGGGGTTCTCAGGTACATGTGGGCATGGTTGTGCTTCTTATCATGTTTTGAACTAAAAGAAGCACGACCCTCGATCTTTGAGCCATCAATGGAGCATGATGACCCAAGGGATCAAATTCGCCACTCAATGTAAGGATGCATGCAACAAACAAAATGAGATCCGAAGCCTTTTCATGTCGAAGTCAAAGGCCCCGGTAACCGAGAATCAAGGTACATTGCATCACTTGGAGTATGAATGTCCCTTGACCCTCATATTTGGCTTGACACCCCAAGCCAAATGATGCAATGCATGTTATGCTCACAAGGCTCAAAATACAACATGATGCTAGACATGCAAGATATGCCAAATGTTATGCAACAAAAACATGGCAAGTATGTAATGTCAACATGCAAGATACAATTGGGATACAAACATGAACCAATTTGCCATAAAGTTAGCATTAGAATAGCACATTAATGGGACAATCATGCAATTAATCATGAAATAAGCATGCAAACGGGGCCTCGAAGTGATAAAGGTTCAGACCTTTATTCGCCTCAAAACAGCACCAAAAGTGCTCAAAATGATGGACAAACAACTCATGTTAACAACCAAACTTATGATCCCAAGGTTAAGGCACAAAAGGGGACAACTTTAGTTCCAACAACAAGACCAAGCCACGGCATGATTAAGACAAGTAATGACAGATTTTTTTTTATGCAAAATGGGACCCCAAAACCTCCTAGTATGGCAGCTAAAGATGACTCCCAAAAGGCATATGCACTAAGGCTCATTCCTAAGCATAAGAGGGTACACCCTCAAGGCATAAAAGAGGTCATGCATGCACACATACAAACATGATCCTCGGGCTAAAATGTGATCCTAGATGATGTCAAATCATGAGGATGATTACAACCATGCATGCATGCTCAAAGCTTTCAAGCTAAAATACATAGCACCTATAACAAACATGCCAAGCATGACCAAATGGATAACTAACAGACTTTAAGCATGGAAAAACAACGCTAAAGGCTTCATGGAACTAAGCCAACACACACAAGAATCATGGCCTAATCATGAGATACACTTCTAAGCAAAATGGAGCAATGCAAAGCAAGTATTACAAGCATACAAGGAGGCACAAATCCGACCAAAAACAGATATCCCACATGACCTAAAAACACCCAAAAAGTTCTGAAATGAAGCAAGAACCAAGCAAGCATGCATGTCACCCTCTTCAAATCCGACCAAAAATAGAGATCCCACATGACCTAAAAACACCCAAAAAGTTCTGAAATGAAGCAAAAACCAAGCAAGCATGCATGTCACCCTTTTGGGCCACAACTCAAGGAAACAAGACCATAAAGGGAGAGGGGTGTCCCTCCCCTATGCAAGACTTCAAACTAACTTTTTTAACACTAAAAATACACTGATTTTCAGTGGTGAAGAGATCAAAATACAAAGATGACCAAAGCTTAACCAAAGAGGCAACAAAAGTGACCAAACAAGGCCTAATAGAGTGAGTTTACACTCAAACCACTCAAACCAACTTTTTTGACACTAAAAAATACGCTGATTTTCAATGATCAAAGGACCAAAACACTCAAGTGAACAAAACCTTATCAAAGAGGCACCAAAATGGACCAAACAAGGCCTAGGAGGGTGAGTGTGCACTCAAACCACAAAATGACCTTAATGAAAGTGCTAGAGCAGGAAAATAAAAGCCCTTTTTATGTTATACACAAGGGCTAAAACAGCAAGCAAGATAGGTAAAAAACTATTGCAAGTTTGGGGAATATAAATCAAGATGCTCACCCTTGAAGAACCTTTGAAGAACAAATGGTCTAGCCTCCTTGTTTTGATCAAAACCAGTCCAAAAACTCAAGAAACAACCCCCCAAGTTCCTCAATTTCGGAGTAAGGTGTGATGGTGTGTATAATGGTGCAAAAGTAAGGTAAAAACCACCTTTTGACCAAGGAAACACACACAAAGGAGGGGAGAGAGGGAGATATAGAGATAATATGTGCCAAGGAAACACACACAAAGGAGGGGAGAGAGGGAGATATAGAGATAAAGTGTATCTATATCTCAAAGCTCTGGTTTTTGGTTCCAAAATTCTAACCTCAATCAAAGAGGAAGGCCCTCCTCTTATAAGACTCCCTCTTGCAAAGCTTATTCAACAAGCTTGCCTAGAGGGAGATCCCTCCATACACGTGTATGGAGGGGGGGAGAGTTGGTGCCAGCTATCACAGCTGGCACAAAATATCTCCATAAAGTGGATGAGCAGTGGTCGGCTGCCCAAAAATGCTATTTCGGCAAAAAACAGTGCCGACCGGCAACATATTATGCCGACCGGCAATAAAGTGTGCCGACCGGCAAACCAAAGTGCCGATGGAAGAAAGAGACCATCTGGTGGCCTCCAGCCACTGCCGGTGGTGTGTGGGGATGCCTCATAAGGCATTCCCTGCCCTTTCAAGGCAAAACACAAATGTTCGGTGCAAAACCGGACACTAAACGGTCAAGTTCGGAGATCCTGAGGCAGGGCGCGCGAGCCGAGACCTCCGGGAACTCTGAACGAACACGATCATGGATGATCACCGAGTGTTCAAACGGTGACGTCCAAGTCTTGAGGACGGTCAAAAATGGGGTGTCTACACCTATCAGTTCATAGATCATCACACAACAAACTTGTGACGATTGATGATTTGTGAATCGAATCTACTCATCCCTTGATCATCTTCATGATAGGGAGAGGCAGAAAGGATAAACATCTCCTGAAAACACTTTGTTTTTGCTCTGTTTCAATTCTGTGGCAGCAGGGAAAAACCAAAAGCAGTGGCCAGCCGACCACCTTTCTGTCCGGCAGACCACTATCCAAGGCTAGCTGGCCACCTTGTTGTAAAGGTTGGCTAGCCACCTTGTTGCACATGCAGTGGTATTTTTCTTGTAGAACATAGCAAAAGTTGAGGCAAAAATAGAATAATTTTTTAACTACGAACAGAACAGATTCTAGCAGCAAAATAGAGAGATTTCCGGGAGGATGTTCGCGTTTGTGCGTGTGTAACTCTTCGCTTCCCGTAGTCCTTTAAATTAATGCTTTAATAGTAATTTGTTGTACTTAATTTGTAGCTTCTTTCAAATTTGTAATAGCTAGTTAATTCAGTTAATTTATTTAGTATTCGTAATAATTAGTTTAACATTCAGACATTCATTCGGACCCTCTTGTGCAAGGGAAATTTGTAAACACTTATAGTATTTGTATGTCTTCCAACCCCCATTTCTTTCTTCCTTTCATTTATGTGCTTATCGTGGTAGCATCATATTATCATTGTTATGCTTAAATATCCGTTTTTGCATGCATCGAGTTTGGTTCATCATTCTAGCATCGTTGTCATTTCCTATTTACTTGAATATGTGCGCTACCGCATGCTTTGAGTTAATTCACATGACATGTTAAAAACCGAACCTCATAGATACATTTTGTATGTGTTGCATTAGTCACTTTGCATATTAGAATATGTATTTTTCTAATTTCTTTATTTTCTTTGGCTTGCCTCAAAGTACTAGGTAAGTATTTTTTGCTTTAGCATATTGCATGTATGTTAGGGTTACCATATCAAGCATATTACCATGAGGCTAAGTGCTTATTTGATATATCTCTTTGAATGCTGGTGGATGAAGGCTAGTTTTCTTGAATTGGGATCATTTGATTAATGCATATATGAGCTGACTTTTTCAAGTAGTACATATTCAAAACTCTTTTCAAACAAAGCATGAAATCAAAACATTTCAAAGCGAGTGACTTAGTCTATATTTTTGTGCCTCACATAGTAAATTACCATTAATAAATCAGAACAATAGCATATACTGTGTATGAAAATCACATCATGATTAGTAGAGGCCGATCTTTGATCGGGTGAGTGGGGTGATCAATTCATGACTTTCCTCTCTCATACTTAAGTTCCCAAGCTAAGACACTTTGGTTATAACAGACAAGTGGCCTTTGGCACAAGTCACGAGTTTCCTAAATTTTCCAAAAATATTTAGGTGACGACTCTAGAATCTTGCAATGCAGTCCACTTTTGGAATTTCTAATTATAAATCGGCTTTCCAAAGATTTGCCGGATTTAGACTCTCATGTGTGTTTTTCTATTTCACATTGCACTTGTGAAACTAGATTTAGAACCACAAGAGTGCGAACTGTAGGGCTATCGCATCCAAGGAGACTAATCCCTTTGAGGAGCACGAGAAACCAGCTACACATCCGTAGAGTGGTTCGAGAGATGTTTTGTACTTTTTCCCGTCGAACGCCCATTTTTCAACAAAGTTTAAGGCGTTTTCGACTCTAACTCCTAACCTTCGTGTGGTAATTAGATGTCTTCTATCCCTACAAGTCCTATTTGTCACAAGGAAGTTGCACATGGCATCCGTAATGTGGTTCGGGGACTGTTTTGCATTTTCCCCCCCTCCCCCAAATGCCCTTTTTTGACTAAGTTTAAGGTGTTTTCAACTCTAACTCCCAACCTACGTGTGCTAATTAGATTTTGTCTATCCCCACAAGTCCTATTTGTCATGAAGAAGCTACCCATGACATTCGTAGAGTGGTTCAGGAGCTGTTTTTCGTTTTTGCCCCCCGAATGCCCTTTTTTGACTAAGTTTAAGGCATTTTCGGCTCTAACTCCCAACCTACATTTGCTAATTAGAATCCTCAATCCCCACAAGTCCTATTTTTCATAAAATAATCTACCCATGACATTTGTAGAGTGGTTCAGGGTTTGTTTTGCATTTTCACCCCCCGAACGCTCTTTTCTGAGTAGGTGTAAGGCATTTTCGACTCTAACTCCCAACATACGTGTGCTAATTACATGTTGTCTATCTTCACAGGTCCTATTTTCCACAAGAAAGCTGCCTGTGACATCCGTAGAGTGGTTCAACGGCTGTTTTGTATTTCGCCCCCCGAACGCCCTTTTTCGACTAAGTTTAAAGCGTTTTTTACTCTAACTCCCAACCTACGTGTGCTAATTAGATGACGATTGTCCGCACATGTCCTATTTTTCCCAAAGAAGCTACCCATGACATTCGTAGAATGGTTTAGGGGCTGTTTTGCATTTTTACCCCCCGAACACCCTTTTTTGACTAAGTTTAAGGCGTTTTCGACTCTAACTCCCAACCTAGATGTGCTAATTACAAGTTGTCTATCCCCACCAGTCCTATTTTTCATGAGAAAGTTTCCTGCGACATCCATAGAGTGGTTCAGGGGGTATTTTACATTTTTGCCCCCTGAACACCCTTTTTCGTCTAAGTTTTCGATTCTAACTCCCAACCCACGTGTGCTAATTAGATGTCGTCTATCTCCACATGTCCTATTTTTCACGAGGAAGCTATTCATGACATCCATGGAGTGGTTCAGTGACTGTTTTGCATTTTCTCCGTCCAAACACGATTTTTCGACTAAGTTCAAGGTGTTTTCGATTATAACTCCCAACCTACGTATGTTAATTACGTGTTGTTTGTCGCTACAGGACCTTCTTTTCACGAGGAAGCTTCATGTGACATCTATAGAGTGGTTCGGGGCTATTTTGTATTTTCTCTCCCGAATAGCCTTTTCAACTTAGTTTAAGACGTTTTCGACTTTAACTCCCAACCTACGTGTGCTAATTAGATGTTGTCTGTCCCCACAGGTCCTATTTGTCATGAGGAAGCTGCTCGCGACATCCATAAATTGGTTTCTAGGTTGTTTTTCATTTTCGCCCCCTAAACGTCTTTTTTCGACTAAATTTAAGGCATTTTCGACTCTAATTCCCAACCTATGTGTGCTAATTAGATTTCGGCTATCCCCACAGGTCCTATTTTTCTTAAAGAAGCTGTTTGTGACATCTGTAGAGTGGTTCGGGGGCTGTTTTGTATTTTCACTCTCCGAACGCCCTTTTTTTTACTTTAACTCACAATCTATGTGTGCTAATTAGATGTTTTCTATCCCCATAGGTCCTATTTTTCATGAGGAAGCTATCCATGACATTCGTAAAGTGGTTTGAGGGCTATTTTGCATTCCCCCCCCTCTAACACCCTTTTACGACTATGTTTAAGACATTTTCGACTCTAACTCACAACCTATGTGTGCTAATTATATGTCGTTTGTCCCTACATGTCCTATTTGTTATGAGGAAGTTGTCTGTGACATTCGTAGAGTGGTTCGGGGGCTTTTTTTCATTTTTGCTCCACCCTCCCCGAAATGCCCTTTTTCGATACAAATGACAATATATGCAGCCATAAAGATAGACTAATGTCAAACTGAGATGTATTTTAAGAATTCATTGCTTGCTTTTCTTAAGGGGAAAATCATGCAATAATCTGACAAGTTATATGTAAACAGATAGATCTCCTAAAGAAAAAATGTCGTAAGAAAATTTGTAAGATCAAAGTTCAATGTCATGACGCAATTGTAACTAGAGATCATAAGTTCTCTTGAAATCCCTTACAGCCTGCAAATATCCAAAAAAAGAAAATCACAATCAGTTGAACTCAATTTTATGGGAACATGAGCATCTTGAACAGGTGAAATTCCATGACAACACCCAATTTCCTTGAGTGAGAACCATTCTACTAACGAATCTGCAAATCTGCATATATTAAATTTGGTATTTGGCCACCTAATTTTCTACTTATTGACAAGTACAAAATTCCATTTGATGTATGTCTCCATTCGCAACATGAATGTTCCAAACATATACCAAAAGGCCAAAGCATAACAAAGACAATATAAGAGATTGCAAATGCAACGAAACAAACAAAAAGCCCTACTGCATTTTTAACTCAAAACATTCACAGTAATTTCCTTGATTTGGAATATATATATATACCAGAAACATGCTCCAAACTGGTAATCCTAGAGTGTTTAAACTGTTGTGACGCATCGAAGAATAGAATTTAATACTATTAATCATGCAATTTTGATGTCAGTGGAGAATAACTTAAAAAAGGTTTCCATTAGAAAATTTTGAAAAATGACCTACATATCACTTTCTCTTAATCATGGTGTAACAATTTAGAGAATCTCCACACAACAACCCTTGGACTTAGGGTCACAAAATTATTCAAATTCTAGATTGTGAAATGGAGAAAGGGTAACTCATATAGATTGGCAAGACAAATGAATTTGGGTCAAAGTCAGACATGAAAGCACACTAACGCAGTGCTTGGTCAAGACGAAAATAATACCAAGTCCTCAACTTCTGTATACTAAAGATTCCATTGCTTCAATTGACAATACCAAATGACTTCGTCTCCAATTAGTTCTTCAATTGATATTAAAGCCTAATTGCATTAAAATAAAGAAATAAAAGTTAGGGTCATTAAAAACCAATCCCAACTGAAGTAATTGAGTAGCTCCTTATTGGGATACATATTGAAAATGAAGTATATATGTGTGGAGGTCGAATAAAATTATTTAGCAAGAGGCCAAGGATTTGATCGACATCAGGCCAATATAATTCAGCCCTGACCAAGGGCTGATAAAGCCGAATAAATGAATCGGCTGTATAAGGAGCCGAACAGGAGCCAACACTCAACTAGAAGGCCGACTAGATAACTACGTGCGAGATCAAAAGTGGGCCCGACCCTCGGGCCCAGAGGTAATATAAAAAGTGAGGAGTGTCCAATAAAGTAGGTATATGAGAATAGAGGAAGTAACTTGAAATAGAAGTAAACTAGAGAGAATTCTAACTTGTCCGTCAAAGAGCTAATTCCGACACCCCCGACCAGAGTGTTCATCTCTTTTTCAGGTAGCAATCAGAGGATCAAAGACATCAGACTAGATTTATGACTATTTCCAAACCACTTCCCCACAATTTGTGCCGTTTGTAGGAATACTCAAGTCCATCCATGGCGGGCGTAACAGATGATCCTTCAGTAGTTGTTGATGATGTTATGCCAAGAGATGACATCATTCCAAGAAACATGCTTGCACCGGAGAATATCACCACGCAACAGGCCGTGAACTTCGACCCAATAGCTCAAACCTCACCCTCAACTTCTGTGCAAGAGACCATGTAGACAATCATGGATCAAGCAAAGCAAAATGAACAGCGTCTAGAAGACATGATGGCTGAGAACGAGCGCCTGTGCCAAGAATTGGCCGTGGAGCTAGCCAAATCCCAGCAGGCTGCATGCCATGATCGGGGTTGATCCCTAGGAAAGAAGGATGATCGACGACATCGACTTCGAAAACATGATAATGGCAGTGATTCTGACTCACCATCCCAAGAATCCATAAAGAAGGGACGAGTCAACGTATCTAGCTCATGCAAAGTAAGTCTGTATGTATGGCACAAGCGAGGGAAAATAAATAATGATTCAGATAAAGAAGATAGACACGACCCTTTCGTGCGATGCATCGCAAGGGCTGTGCTGCCTAAGAAGTTCAACGCACCAATGAAGTTCAACCAAAGCAAGCCGACTCTCTCTAGGCAATGCAAATTAAACCAGAAGAGACCCTCCGTGAGTATTCGGCACGGTATTGGGAATGTTTCAACCTGGTGGATGATGTATGCAATGATTCCTTGGCCATTACCGCCTTTAAGATGGGATTACATCCTGATAGTCCTCTTCGCAGTTCATTGACCAGATGGCCCCCCAAAACAGTTTGGGCACTAATGAAAAAAGTTAAAGAATACTGTAAGGTGGAAGACGATGCCCTACGGGTCAAGGCCGGACATAAAGTTGTTAAGTCAACTCCATCTAGTCTTATTCAGTCAATAAGCGTCGTGCCATCAAGGAGCCCTGAACCTCGGACTCAGGCTAAACAAGACAAAAGGCGTGATTTGCGTCGTTCAAGCTATCAGTGTCCGCACCGATCAAACGAACAATATCAAGTGGATAGCAGGCGCACAAGACGTTTAGACAAGAAGTATATGGAATTGGCAGAGCCGATCAGTAAGATCTTATCCAAAGTCCAACATCTTCTATTCTTTAAATGGCCGTCCAAAATGATGGGGCCTCCTAATACAAGGAGAAGGGATAAGCGGTGCGAATATCACAAGGACCACCTGGAAGAGTTGGTACAATATGATCAGCTAGTGCAATACGTCCGGAAGAACAATCTATCAAACACAGTAGCCCTATGATCGAATTCACCTCCACTTAGTATAATTCACATGATATACAGCCTACCGTCATCAGCCGAGGTACATACAGTTTAGTTGCAACCTAGCCTACCCAAGCTGATCACACCAGCCAAACGGCCCCATGAAACTGAGAGGATTAGCTTCGATGACACCAACCTAGATGGAGTAACTCTCCCCCACGCCGATCCCCTCATCGTCGAGCTACGCATGAACAGATTCACAATTGAGCATGTTCTTATCGATCAGGGAAGCACTTCGGAAATATTGTATTACAAGACGTTTGTTAAACTAGCCTTCACTTATTCGGATTTGTTGCCGGCTAATTACCCATTGTTTGGCTTCAATACCAACCCTGAGTATCCCCTAGGTAAGATCACACTACCAGTACGGGCGGGTACTAGATCAACAGACGTAGAATTTCTGGTCATCAAAGTCCCGTCACCATACAATCTCATCGTGGGAAAGACTTGGTTACACAGCATGCAGGTTGTGCCGAGCAGCTACCATTAACTACTTCTCTTTCCAATTGAGTATGGCATCAAGCAAATTTGGGGTTCTCAGAAATCGGCACAGGCATGCTATTTTATTGCTGCTACAAAGAGGCCAAATGAACTAGAAGTAAACTCGATTAAAGTATAGGATCGAAAGAGACATTGGGAAAATCCCCATTGAAAAGGCAACTGAAGACCTCAATCGGATCGAAATCAATGGGAGTCCTGAAAAATTCTTCATGATCGGCACCTCTTTGAGCGAAGTTGATAGACGTAAGCTAGCATCCTTCTTACTCAGCAACCTCGACATGTTTGCATGGACACCGTACGAGATGCCGGGGGTGGACCCAGTCATGGCCCAACATCATTTTAACATTGATCCAAAAGTCAAACCAATCATTCAGAAAAGTCGGTGGTCATCCGCGGAGCATGCATCTGCCGTTGTTGATAAAGTTGACAGATTGCTTGATGCAGGGGCAATTTGTAAGTCACTTATCCCACATGGCTGTCCAATACCGTGGTTGTAAAGAAGAAAAATGGATCTTGGCACGTTTGCGTCGATTTCATGGATTTGAATAAGGCCTATCCAAAGGATTGTTTTCCTCTTCCTAGAATCGACCAACTTGTGAATGCAACGGCACATTATCAGCGAATGAGCTTCTTGGATGCGTACAGGGGTTATCACCAAATTGTCATGCATCAGGAGGATCAAGAAAAGACCACATTCCTCACCTCAAAGGGAACCTATTGCTACAAGGTCATGCCCTTTGGACTGAAGAATGCGGGAGCAACTTACCAAAGACTGGTTACACTATGTTTAAAGAACAACTCGACCGCACCATGGAAGTATACATCGATGACATGGTGGTGAAGTCTGAGGAAAAGAACGCCCATCTAACTGATTAAGCAGAGACTTTCAGCATTCTCTAAAAGTACAAGATAAAACTGAATGCCTCAAAATACGCATTCGACATCGGATCTAGAAAATTTCTCGGCTATATTGTCAACCATCATAGAATAGAGGCTAACCCGAGGTAGATCATGGCAATTCTAGAACTCGGTTCCCCTCGATCGATCAAAGAAGTTTAGAAGTTGATGGGGATGGGCGCCGCCCTAAATAGGTTTATCAACTGTTCCTCAGATCGCTGTTGACAATTTTTTCATACACTTCGGCAGGGCAAAGCATTTGAATGGACTCCCGGGTGCCAGGCCACGCTGGACGGCTTGAAAACTTATCTCTGATCAATACCACTCTTGGCAACTTCATCAGTAGGCTATCCGCTCATCTTGTACCTGGCGGTATCTGATCGGCCAGTAAGCACCGTGCTACTAAAAGAAGAACTCGGGGAACAGCGACCAATTTACTATATAAGCAAGGCCATGGTCGACGCCAAAACGCGATGTCTATCACTGGAAAAGCTCACTCTTGCTCTCGTGGTGGCTGTAAGAAAATTAAAGCACTATTTTTAAGCTTACACCATAAGGGTATTAACAAACTATCCCCTCTAGTCAGCGCTCTGCAATGCAGAAGCATCAGGGCGAGTCTCGAAATGGGCTTGGGAACTCGGCCAATATGATATCTAGTTTTTGCCTAGAACTGCCATCAAGGGGAAAGTGCTCGTTGACTTTGTAGCCGAGTTCACGGATACCATGCCGACCTCAAGTTCAATCAAGTGCAACCTAAACTCAACCGGCAAATATATGTTGGTGACATTTGGCAGATGTACTGTGACGGATCATCCAACCAATGTGGCAGCGGGGCAGGCATAGTAATCATGCCCCCCGAAGGGGCAATAATCGAGCAGGCGGTCAAACTGGGCTTTGATGCATCAAATAATGAGGCTGAATACGAAGCATTGCTAACCGGCCTTCGTAACATACTTCACTTTGGTGCATGGCGGTTGCTTGTTTTTTGTGACTCGAAATTAGTCATCAACTAGTTGAAAGGGGTGTATACAGCTAAAAATGACCGCATGGCTGCCTATGTGAAAATGGAAAATTCCTTGCTCACAAGATTTGACCACCATGAGTTGAATCAGATAACCTGAGTCAGAACACGCATGTGGATGCCCTTACTTGCCTAGACTCCGCCACTAACTCAGAAGTTAAATGAACAATCGAGGTAGGGTTCATCCTAGAGCTGAGCATCATCTCTTCGGAACCAGCTTAGATCAACATCATTGAACTAGGAACAAGTTGGATGGACCCTATCGTTGTATTTTTTTCCTCAGAACAGCTCCCAACAGACAAGAAGGAAGCCCACAAGCTATGAAATAAAGGGAAAGCTTTACAAAAAATCTCTCTCTAGGCCATACCTGGAATGTGTCCACCCAGATAAAATTGAGGAACTTTTAGCCGAAATACATGAAGGTAGCTGCGGTGCCTATTCTAGAGGGCGTTCATTGGCCCACCATGCGATCAGATGCTAAGAATTACGTAAAAAAGTATGAACAATGCCAAAAGTTTTCCCCTTTAACTCATCTGCCAGCCGAGGAATTAAACTTCATCACTAGTCCTTGGCCGTTCGCTCAATGGGGACTCGATATCGTTGGACCATTGCCGCGGGCTCTAGGGAACAAGAAATTCCTGATCGTTGCAACGGATTATTTTACAAAGTGGGTCGAAGCAGAGGCATTAACACATATTCGAGATGTCAATGTTAAATGTTCTGTATGGAAAAACATCATAACACAATTTAGCATACCGAGAGCACTTGTCTCCGACAACGGCACCCAATTCGATTGAGGCGTCTATCGGGAATTATCCAACACATATCGTATCCAGCCCTACTTTTCCTCGCCGGCATACCCACAAAGCAATTGTCAAGCTAAAGCCTTCAATAAAGTGATCCTAGACAACATCAAGAAATGATTGGAAAAATCCAAAGGCAGGTAGATTGAAGAATTGATGAGTGTATTGTGGGCTCATCGCACTACTCCGAAGCGACCTACTGGGGAAACGCCATTTGCTCTGTGCTTTGGGACACAGGCAATCATCCCTCTTGAAATCGGCCTGCCCACACTAAAATCCAAGGTTTTTGACATAGGCCGTAATGACATGATATTGGCCCTAGATTTGACTTTGATTGAACAACGCTGAGATCGTGCTCTTGCATGCATGGTGCGGTATCAGCAGCAGCTCGCCAAGTCATATAACCAGCGTGTACAGTTGCGTCGTTATACACCTGGAGAACTAGTTCTCAATAAAGTGCTTCCTTCTACTAAGAATCTGACAGACGGTAAATCAGGCTCCAACTGGAACGGCCCTTATCAGATTGATTCAATTGCCAGAACAGGGGCATATCGGCTTTCAGACATGGCCGGCAGAAGTTTACCACGACCCTGGAATTCCATACATTTGCGTAAATTTTATCATTAAGCCAACTTGTACGACGTGCTAGTTTGTTTCTAATTTTTGTTGTTATGCTAACATGTACCCATCTATGAATTCCGTAACGCATTCCCCTTTTTATTGTCGTCTTGTTAATAATGGTTGAATAATGAAAAAGCCTCCAAATTCAGAGTGCCCTTCGCAGATGTCACGATTGGCCAACACAAAGACTCTGAATTCGGAGCGCCCTTCGTGGATATCACGCTTGGGCCGAATAAACCTCCGAATTCGAAGTGCCCTTCGTGGATATTATGATTGGCCAATTCAAAGACTCTGAATTCGGAGTGCCCTTCGTGAATATCACGTTTGGGCCAAATAAGCCTCTGAATTCGGAGCGCCCTTCGTGGATATCACGATTAGCCAACAAAAAGCCTCCGAATTCGGAGCGCTCTTCGTGGATATCACGATTGGCCAACACAAAGACTCCAAATTCGAAGCATCCTTTGTGGATATCACGTTTGGGCCGAATAAGCTTCCGAGTTCGGAGTGCCCGTCGTAGATATCACAATTGGTTGACTCAAAGACTCCGAATTCAGAATGCCCTTCGTGGATTTCACAATTGGCCAACACAAAGACTCCGAATTTGGAGCTCCCTTCGTGCAAACTCACGTTTGAGCTGAATAAGCCTCCAAATTTGGAGCGCCCTTCATACATGACCACGAATAGCCAAGTATTTGGCAATACAGTGGCATAGAGCCTAAAAATATGCACTTATCACATAACCACGAACGGCCAAGTATTTGGCAATACAGCGGCATAGGGCCTAAAAATATGCACTTATCACACAAATTGATACAAATATCAGTGTAACAAATATTTATTTATTTCACTAAAAAGGTACAAATACATAGCTTTGGACAAATTCAAAAGTATAATGATATGTTTCTTAATATCTAAGTCTTTTTCGGCTCAGCATCCTCTTCGTCGTCGGTTTTTTTGGTGTCGTAAGCTTCAAAGGGAAACTTGTAATTCTAAAATAGTGGTGACGCCAAATTGATGTTCGTGGCTCGTAAGGCCCTAACCCAACCATGCTGAAGTCGCGGTTCTCACATCGACAGACGTCTTCTGCCAATTTTTCCTTAGTCTTCTCAATGTTGATTTTTCGGCCATCAAAAAAGCCTTCTTCATAGGCTTGAGTCCTTATAGCCTCTTTGGAAAACATGTTTGTCGTCTCTCTATTGGCCATAGCGTGATCCAGTAGGAGCTAGTTGACTCTGTCCGTGACAACTGGGTTTGCGGAATACGCTGACTGGGTTTCAGCCGCCTTAGCCTTTTTTGGCTCATCTTGGCTTTTTTCACACGATGCTCCAAATCTCGAATTCGCCGCTCCTTTTGCTCGAGCTCTCTTTTCGCCGTGCGCAGGCGCATGCCGATTTCATAAGCGTTGTAAAGTCCTTGGATCGATCCATGTATACCTTCCCTGAAAAATTTCATAATCATCCCGGCCGACGAGCGACTGCTATACCTCTCTAGTAGAAATATTTGCTGCGTGAATTCCACCACTACATTGGGGTCACAGACTATTGAGTCCGCTTCGGTCATTGGTTTGTTCCCAATAAAGACCGAAAAGCTCAGTGGGCGCGGCAGTCTGCCCGGCTCACCTTACAGAGTGACATGCCCACTCGCGGTCTTTGAGCTCCCTCGTTGCTGAGCCCTATCTCTTGGGGACCGCACTACATCACCTCTTCTGGGGGACCTACTCTGATGTCTGGGCGACCGACGTCTCTCTCTCCCCTCAGCTGTCACATTTCCTATTCTTTGAGCTTCGTCCCCAACAGCGCAATGCATCTCAATATCTAGCTCCACCCAGCTCCTTCCTTCTCTTTTACTATTGAAGAATAATCTCTAAGACATCTATGGCCCCACTCACGACCACAGTCGACACTCGAGTTTTTGTTCGCTCTCAAATTATCGACTACATTTTTCGTCGTTTGTGCTAGATCAGCTCCACGATTCATGGGACCTCTTAAATAATAGATACCTCATTCATTAATTGCGAATGCAGCATTTCTGATGCGCCCCGCAGATAACCCTACGTCTGTAGTCAGGTTTAGAACAACACCCAAATGGGGCAAGGGCAAGTATATGATTATTCAGCATATTATGTCATAGTCGAATCACGTCACACTGCCCCACCTGGCAAGACGAGCTTAGCAGTGAGCCGTATATTTTATTCGGTAGATCATGTTAACATTGCAAACCATATGTATTATTCAGCTCTAAAAGGACATCCAAATGGAGCAAGGGCAAATATGTAAATATTCGGCAGATTATGTTGCCATATATTTTATTCGATAGATTATGTTATTGTTGCAAGCCATATGTTTAATTCGGCTCTAGGACGACTTGTCCAACTGGGACAGGGACAAATGGACGATTGTACTCGGCATCTATATATTATAGTCGAATCACGATATACTGCCCCACTTGGCCAGATAAGCTTAGCACTGAGCCGTATATGCAATTTGACAGATTATGTTATAGCCAAATGTTGAATTAACCATTAATCTAATGTTGAATTATGGTACATTGTCTTGGCTATGAATTTAAATTATTTATTGCCGAATTATGTTACATTATCCTACTTAGCCATCAATTGAAATTAGCAATTCAGAATAGAGACAAAAAGGGCGATTTTCATTAATAAACTGAATACAAAAGACAAACAGTCATTTTACACATGAAAACTGCCCTACGAAAAACTTACAAACAAAATGAACAAAAACCTACAAAAACTACATAACAAAAGATGCTTAACACAAAGAAAAATTACACTAGCACTATTTATTCTTCGGGATCAGACTCCAGTGGCTCCACATCCAGCTACTCGAATGGAATCGGCTGCTCTAATGTCACGTTAGCGGCCACTAGGGCTGTAAGCCAGCCATGTTTGAAGCCCCGGTTTTCAAACTTGGGTACCTCCTCTACATACTTTTCCAAGGCCGCGTTCTCTCCAGCATCGAATGCCTTAGAAATCTCAGAGTCGGCAATTTCTTTTTCCTTCTTCGATTCTTCCAAGTCGGCCTCTAGCTTCGAGATCACCTCCTTGGCCAACTTGAGCGCATCGTCGCTCGTGTTCACTCTCTCCTTGGCTCCCACCCTAAGTAGATCGGCGCGTTTAGCCTTTTCTTCCTCACCATTAGCCCTCACGTGCTCCTCCTCCGCTTTCCTTGCCTCAGAGTCGGCTTTAAGAGACGCCACTGCCAATTTGGCCAACGCCTCTTTAGACTTCCCCTTTTCAGTCCGATTTTGGCTTTAAGTAAGCCGATTTGCTCAATGGCATCATAATGATGGCGGCCGATTTCTGCAATTCTAACTATCGCCTAAAACAAAACATGGGTAAGTTAGTTGGCATACAAAACAAATAAAGTATTGTAAGTTTGCCAACTACATAGCAATATCGCCGACTGAGCAGCTAGTGTTATCGAAGCCATATCCAGTTCTGCACGGAATGCAGCCTTGTCCATCGGCAAAGAAATTGACGAGGCCACGCTTAGGGCCACACTTAGGGCCATGGCGGGCTCCTTCAGAGCCGACGCATTGGCAGAAACCGGCGCGTTCTTGATTCTGGGCTAGATAACAAACGACACTGCCAAGTCTTGGGACTCTTCTATGTGAGGCCGTTTATCGATCAAGTCTCCAGAAGAGTCGACCTCAATCTTGGTGGGGCGTTTCTCTTCCCTTTGTTCAGCAACTGAATCGTATGGTTGCTCAATGACCGATTTGGCCACAACAAATTACTCTATTTCCTTAACAAGAGCAGGTGGTGAAGGTTCAGCCTTAATAGGAGCGGATGATGGAGGTTCAGATCTGGCGGCTTCAGCCCTCCTTCGAGCTGCCATCTTTTCGGCATTCTTCCTTCTCGCAATCTGAGCAAGCAATTCCCTAGCTATGTTTTCAAGATCTGTGCCGGGTAGGTTTCCTAGATCGGTAAAAATATCCTCTTCTAAGGATGTGTCAACTTCGCCTGAAGTGGATGGGAGGCCAAAGCCGACTTCTTCAAAAGCTAAGTTAAGAGCCACGTCAACTTCCTCCCCCAAGTGACCCTTAGACCCATCTGAGCTGGATTGACCTAGCTGCTCAGCAGCCTGATCGCCGACTTCACCACCTGCATCTAAATACAAACCTTCAAGGCCGATGTCCCTAAGGCTCTTGAAGTTTGAGAAGATGAGTGTTGTAAGATGCTGCTCACCCCTTGGAATTAAGATGTGATCTGCAACTAAAAAGGTCGAATACGTTAGATCGTATCGAAGTAGCACATGAACAGCCCGCCCTTGCTTTTAAAGGTTTGGATGACCAAAGAATTTGAGCGTGGTTTTGACTTGCTCAAGTACAGTGTCGTCAGCAGAATAGAGTGCTTTCTTCAGATCGTTACCTGCACAAGAGAAACAATAAAGTTCATGGAATTAAAGCTGAATAGACATATAAGAAATGCACCAGAAAATAAAATAAAAAACTGGTCTGTGCGGCCACCTGGTTCGCCTTTTTGCCTAGGCACAGGATCCAGGTGACCTTCACCCTCACCAAATTCCAAGTTACCTCGGACAATGACCATGACGTCGTCAACACGCTTACCAAAGCTGGTAAGCATAGTCACCAAGTGGTGATTAGTGTCTTTGGCCTTAAGGAAGTAGCGTCCCTGCCGACCAGAAGATTTTGCTAAGGCATAACAATGTCGAATAGCAGGGATTACTAGGTTAATCCCAAGTCGACGATTTAATTCTACTATGCCCATTATAATTTGAAAAAAAATTTACGTTTAGCTGAGAAGGGAGTAGACCCCAATAACGAAGAACGGCCCTCAGAAATGGATGAAGAGGGAAACGGACTTCGCCCTCAGCGATTGACAGGAGGGGAAAGATGATCATACTTGCATCAGCCCTCTCTATATCAACTACGCTGTCTACCACGAGTGACAGATAGACGTCATCTGGAATGGAGAAATGGCATCAAAAGGAGAAAATACAGTCCGTAGAAAGGAGATCTTTCAAGTGTTTCACCATTTAAATCGGAATAGAAAACACGTTAACTAAAAAACGAACAAGAAAATAGGAGCTAGAATGAAGAAGAAATACAAAGAAGAGAAGAACTTACAGTTTAGAGAGAGAAGGACAATGGGGAGCAGGCAGAAGTCGTAGAGGTCTTGGAGGAGTGATACTGTGAACGAACCAAAAAAAAAAAAGCCTTGTACATTCAAAAATATTCGAAAAGACAACGCAGTTTTGTATCGCATTAAATGAGCAACGTATACGGAAGGGTGGGAAGTTATAATGATTTCTAAAACTGTATTCATTCTGACGCTTCGGTATTGAAAGGAGTGCGAGCGCCGTATTTTTGACTTTCCATACTCAAAACCAAACATGCCGGCTAATTGGTATTAGTCGGATGTTTGGGGGGCAATTGTGGAGGCCGAATAAACTTATTTAGGAAGAGGCCAAGGCATTTGATCGACATCCGGCCAAAGTAATTCAGCCCTGACCAAGGGCTAATAAAGCCGAATAAACAAATCGGTCGTATAAGGAGCCAAACAAGAGCCAACACTCAACTAGAAGGCCGACTAGGTAACTACGTACGAGATCAAGAGTGGACCCGACCCTTAGGCCCAGAGGTAATATAAAAAGGGAGGAATGTCAACTAAAGCATGGATGTGAGAATAGAGGAAGTAACTTGAAATAGAAGTAAACTAGAGAGAATTCTAACTTGTCCGTAGGAGTGCTAATTCCAGCACCCCCGACCAAAGTGTTCATCCATTTTTCAGGTAGCAATCAAAGGATCAAATACGTCAGACTAGATTCAAGAGTATTTCCAAACCACTTCTCCACAATATGCAAAATAGATCATAGTCACACAAATTACAACCCAACAACTAAAGTAGACAAACACGATAATTCGCAACTAAAAACATAAAACTGAATCAAATCAATCATAACATTGACATCAGGGTTAGTTTTTCTAATCAGATATCAATCAATTCAATCCAATAAAAAATTACAACAGAAACAGAGAAATAGCACAAGCAGGCATGTATCAATTCAACAATCAAAATTAGCAAAATTAGTAGAAACCCATGATTTTACACAAAAACCCAATTCATAAATTTGACTGAAGAACAAGTAATTCCATGAGAGAACATAAAACTGAAGCAAATCAATCATTACATCGACATCAATGTTAGTTTTTCCAATCAAAATGCAACATATCAATCAATTCAATCCACAAAAAAATTACAACAAAAACAGAGAAAGAGTACAAACAAGCATATATCAGTTTTAGCAAACATAATAGGAAAAATTAAGAGAAACCCATGATTTTACACATAAACCCAATTCATAAATTTGACTAAAGAACAAGTAATTATGACAAAAACCCAACTCATAAATGTTACATTGACATCAAGGTTAGTTTTTACAATCACAATGCAACATATCAATCAATTCAATCCAGCCATATGTCAATTTCAGCAATCAACATAAGCAAAAGTAGCAGAGACCCATGATCTTACACATAAAACCAATTCATAAATTTGACCGAAATTGATATTTATAGACATGTAATGTTAGTTTTGTCCCATTAGTTTTTACCCTATAACTTGGTGCATCAAAATTTTAGCAAAAACAAATTCAAGTCACAACCCAATAATGTCACCAAAGTTTTCATACAAACATCACTAGAAATTTAATGAAGTGCTCCAACCAATTCCTAGGCTTTTATACAATTAAACTAATTAAAAGAAGAAAAAAATCAATTATTTCAAATAATGAACCACAAAAAGACTACTTTAAGAAGAAATTTCACAGAAGTAATATATGAGTTCATGTACAAGAAAATTTCGTGAGTTAAACAACCCAAAAACTTCACTTGATGAATAAGAAAACCCAAAAATCAGAAGAAAGATAAATCAAGAACACAAAACCTATAAAGAAAAATCAAAGTTTTCGACTCACGAGCTCGAATAATTGAAACCCAAAAGCGAAGACCTTGGAGAAACCTAAGATGATTGGTGAACCCAATCAACTACAACTTCTGTGGATCATGATTAAGGAAAGCACATATATATATATACATACATATACATAGAAAGAAATCCTGTGTGTGTTTTCTACAATTTGAAGACATTAAACCTCATTCAAGCTAAACAGGAAATTAAACTGAATAAATCATATAAACCCTAGAGCAGGAGTGAGAAATAGGGAAATAGAAGAAGGGAGAGAGAGAGCAAGCGAGAGTAAGAGAGAGAAAGAGTGGAAACAAAAGAGACCCGAACCTATTTGTATTACGGTGGTGCTGGTAATGATTTGCGGTGGTAGCAGTGGTGATGTACGACATACGATGAGCAATGATGGTGAGCGACCGTGGTGAGATGGGGTGAGGTGAGGTAAGGTTTGGTGGTGGTGACTGATTGTGTGTATGTGAGAGAGTGAGAGAGTGAGAGAGGGGAAGAGAACCCCTGTTTGTATTCCAAAAATGCTAAGAAGATTTCCCGAGCACCAATCTCAATTGTTTCCCACTAAAATTTTATATACCTTTGGTGTCTAAATTCATTTTTTTTTTTCTCCAAAGGTTAATTTATAATGACTAATATATTTAGTAGCCAAACATATAACTAACAGCAACCACAATTTTAGTTGCCAAAAGTTCATATTTGCCGACTAAATTTGTTTTAGTCACCAAAACTGCATATTCACCAACTAATATTTTGGTTGCCAAAGAATAACAATAAAATTATGGCTATTATTTGGCAACTAAATTTCTTTTAGTAGGCAAAAATTAGTATACCACGACTAAACAAATTTTAGTAGCCTAAAAACTAGACTAACACCGACTCCTATTTTTTTTAGTCACCAATTATGGCATATTTAGTGACTAGTTTCTTTTAGTCGCCAATAGATAACATACCTCGACTAAAAAAATTTAGTAGCTAAACCCCAAAACAACGCCGATCAAAATAATTTTTAGTCACCAAAAATTGCACTTTTGGCAACTAAAATTTAGTCAATGAATTTGGTTGCCAAAAGTGTAAATTGTTGTAGTGTTTACCCCGTCTATATTTGTCTCTCAAAGCATGAGGAAAAGGCTACCTCAGAGTCACCAATCAGGCCTCACTTTCTTTTCCATCATTCTTTGGTTTGGTTTCTATACTCTTGAACGTGAAAGATGGCAATGAGTGCGCAAGAAAAATGTTATGCTTTGTCTTAGGGGGAGCTTTCGCGTTTACTCAACAAATACGCCTTGATCACTAAAGGTTTGACTTTTCGCGGTCATTCACAGATTCTCTTGTCAGAGTTCTAACCATCAGATTATTACCAAGATTTGACTCTAGTGTTTGTCGAACTCCAAGAGACACACACACACTTTTCTCAAGAGATCTATACTTTTCACATATTGCACTACATTCTTTCATGAGGATTCTTCTAGATTGCACATATTGTGTTTTCAAGTAATTGTGTTTCTTGGATGTTCTTTCGTGTATTGAGATACAAATCTCAAATTCCTTACTTGCTCCACCATATTGTTTTTGTCATTTCTGTTTTATTCTTTGTTTTATGGTGCTCGTTCGTGTATTGGTGAGTAGGTTCACACTTCAACTCTTGGACTATCTTTTTGTACAAAGATGCCGAATCAATTCTAATTTACATTTTGATCATAAATTGGCTTTGTTTTTGTAAAATTGTTAACATGAAGTTAATTAGGCCTTTCCCGTCTCTTCTTTTCGAGAAATACTCAGAATGTCAGCTTTAGGAATGGAAAATGGTGTAGTGAACCCAACAATGCCTCAATCATACTTGTTTCTATCATCGTGAAGCATCCACATGTCTAAATCTTAGAGTCAGTCAAAATAGGGTATCTACACATGTTATCACTTGTGATCGCGAGTATGACCTGCAGTTGCAAGTCGTGCAACTTGCATTCGTAGGTTCATCTCTTTCACTTGTTGCCAAACAGTAGGTGAAATACAAGATTACTTGTAGGTTGAATATTTCTCAAGTGTTTTCCCTTCTTTCACGCATTTCTACTTCGTCTTTGTTCATTTTTTAATGAAATAAGATTTTTGTTTTAAAAAGTAAAGTCAGACTTATTTGAATTCTCAAAATAACATGTTAATCCCCTGAAAAGTCATTTTGAAAACATTTTTGGCTGAAAAGGGTTTAATGTTTGGAAATTCCTCTATTTGAATGAAGATCATTGAGGGGTTTCTTTGGAAGTGCTCAAGCCTTAAGGCCAATCAAAATGGGATGTCTACAAGAATGAAGTTAGAGGATGGCCATAGTCTCCCTAAACTTTTTGAAATTATGAATTAACCCCATATATTATGAATGATTTTAGATTAGGGGGTGTTTGGGAAGTTTGGGACTTGGGTTTTTTTTTGTTTTTTTTACAAAAAGACAAACTTTTTGCAAAATCAAAAGGAAAACACATCCAAACAAAATATCACATCCAACCCCATAATCATTTCACTTTTTCTCTCACAAACATCACATTCAACCACAAAAAAATCCAACTATCTTCTCAAACACAGAAAAAAAAATTCTCCAATAATATCATACAACTAAAAAAACTTACATAAAAACTCACTTCCCAAGCACCCACTATGGCGTCGCTTGGGAAGTGGCTATTTTAGAGGCTTTTTGGCTTTTTGACTATTTTAGTAGGTTATTTTAGTTTTTGTGTTTGAGAATATGAGATGGATTTTTATTTGAGTTGCGGTATTGAAAGATGTGTTGAAATGATGTTTGAAGTTAAAATGACAAATATATCCTTAAGATTACAATTTTTTAAATTGATATAAAAGGGCAAAATCGTAATTTACCAGTTGATGTAACAATTTGTCAATTGACAGTGAAGGCTGTGCCTACACTGCCGACAGCTGCACCCTATTTGTTATTTTTTTTTTTTGAAAAACTTTGAATAGTGGAGCTTTTTGGCTTATTTGTAATTTGAGACTGTAATAGCCTCAACCCTTTCTTCCCTAACAGCGCCTATATATAAAACAATTCATAAAAAAATTCTTCTATTAGTTCCCTATATTTCATAAGTATTCTTATAATGCATATAAAATAATCCCAATTATTTAATCTAATAGTATGTAATCCTATTGATTTTCCTATTGACTAAAATAAATTTATTTTTTTGTCATTATTAATTTTTTCTTAAAGTGTATGCTAAAAAAAATTTTTTATTAAAAAGAATTTTTTTTTTTTTCTTGTTTGCTACACTTATTTTGGGCCCCTCTAAAATAAATTTTTGGCTTTGTCCCTGGGGTGGCAGAGTGCACCGGGGCGTGGGAGTATGAGAAGTGGAGGGTAGAGGGATTGGGCGACGAATGGTGGGAAAGTGGAAGTATAATGAAGGAGGGTAGAGGAAGTGGCAGTGGGAGTGACGGCAAAAGGTGGATGAAGTAGTCGGATGGTTTTTTAAGCCTTTGTTTGGGATGAATATTTTTAGCTTGATTTTTTAATTTTTTTTTTATTATTTTAGGTTTGGTTAAAAAAAATTTGTTTGGAATAAAATTTTGGCTTTTTGTAAGTTTGTGAGAGAAAAATTAAAATAATTATAGTTTGGATATAACATTTTATTTTATTAATTTTTTAATTTATTTTGTTTTTTAGTGAGTTAATTTAGTCCCAATTATCTTATCAAACGGGATCTAAATTAAAAAAAAAAAAAATTATGCTTTTCTAATTTGTATTTCAGTCATTCACTTGTATTATAATTTTTTAAAAAGTTCCCACTAATTTGTAAATGTTTGACCACTTTCCATCCACCTGTTATTTTTGGCTTTAAAATTTTATTAATGGAAAATGATCTATCTCCTCAATTCGCCCCTTCTCCCAAAGTCTCTCCCAATGATGTGATGTATAATTTGAAAAAAAAAATGACTAATTGATATTATTTATCATATTAATTGAAGAAAAATTAATTAATTTATATCGTTTCTGAAATTACGGAAGTAATATTCAGTGTGTTTGGTTTAAGTTTTCTGGATTAAGTTTTTTGAAAATTGATTTTTTTGATTTTCATGTTTTTTTGTTTTTAGTGAATATTTTTAAAATTTTAAACAATTTTTTACTTTTTTGGATGCACCTTACTTAGATGTATCTAAAAAGTAAAAAAATCTGTGCAAAAAATATTTTAAAAAATTAATAAATACATAAAAATATAAAAAATGTACTGAATTCTTGTATTTTTTTATATTTTTGATATTTAGTGAATTTTAAAAAAAAAATTTAAAAATTTTTTTACTTTTTAGGTGTATTTATGTTAGGTGTGTCTAAAAAGTAAAAAAATTGCTTAATATATTAAAAAAATTCAGTAAAAATAAAAAAATACGAAAAATAAAAAAGTAAAATTTTTTGAAAAGTATTTTTTAAAAAGTGAAAACAAGAAAGGTGATTGGAATTCATGAATCAAACTTGACAACCGACCATTTGTGTGCAGCATACAAAAGAAGTCAAATAAAGACAAGCATGAGCTGACATAAAAACAAAAAAAGAGACTCGTGAACTAGTCCTCCAAGCAATGTTCTTGGATGCATTAGGAATTTTCAATTCAAAGCTCCATTAGATTAGCAATCTTGCGGACCAAGGAAAATGACTATTTCACTAAAGGGAATACTGGGCACCCAAATATTTTATCAAAATCTTGGATAAATTATATTTTATCTCTTTTATGTTTGATTAATTTTTTACTTTGATTTTTAAAATTTAATTTTTTTTTTTTTTTTACTTTGTCTCTTCGTGTTTTAAGTTTTTTCTCAGTTTACTTTCAAAATTAATTTTCTTTTTCTAAAATTAGACAGAAATATCACGATAACTGTCATATAATATAAGAATTATATTATTATATTGAGATTTAAGATTGTATTAGAGGTAGGCCAAGTTTGGGAAGATTAAATAAGTGCACTTTTTAACTTTTTATGAAATATGGGTTGAATTTGGGTTGGGTTTGAAGTGATGTGTTAGAGAGTTGATATGACTTAAATAAGATGATGTGACTTAAATAAGATAGTGACTTTTTGACTTTTTAAATTTTTTGAAGGATACCAAACCTAGAGGGAGATGAGAGAGGGAAGGTGCGAGTGAATGAGAAGGAAGGTGTAATCTTAGAAGTGTGTTTGAGAAGACATGCAGAAGCCTTCAATTATTTAGGGTTTTGACAAGTTGATCAAAAATTATTTTTTTAATTTTTTAAAAAAATATATAAAAAAATAAAGAGATAATATAATTTTAAAAAAATTAAAAATTAAAAAAAAATACTTTTAATCTCATTTTCAAAAAAAGGCCGTAACTGACGTGATAGGATTTAAAAAAAAATTGAGTTATAACACAATATCACATGAGGTATAACTAAATAATTCTTCGATCATGAAAAAATAATATCACAACTAACATCATAATGTGTCATAATTAACAATATAAAAATTATAACTAAAAGATACATATGATATGCACCCTAGAGGGAGTATGTACAATAGAATTTCTCATATATATGGGAACAGAAAATTATAAATAGGTGAAATAGTGAAAAAAATATCACTCGGGTTTAACTCAATTTTCTTTTCTTTTCTTCTCTTGTTTTTTTAGTGGCTTTTTTTAAAAATATTTTATGCAAATTTTTATTTTTAGATTCATTTAATCTAAATACATTTAAAAGTATAATATTTGTTAATTTTTTTTAAAAAAAATTAATATATAAAATGTACTGAATTCTCTTGTATTTTTTATATTTTTGATATTTAGTGAATTTTAAAAAAAAATTTAAAAAATTTTTTTACTTTTTAGGTGTATTTATGTTAGGTGTGTCTAAAAAGTAAAAAAATTGCTTAATATATTAAAAAAATCAGTAAAAATAAAAAATACGAAAAATAAAAAGTAAAATTTTTTGAAAAGTATTTTTTAAAAAGTGAAACAAGAAAGGTGATTGGAATTCATGAATCAAACTTGACAACCGACCATTTGTGTGCAGCATACAAAAGAAGTCAAATAAAGACAAGCATGAGCTGACAATAAAAAAAAAAAGAGACTCGTGAACTAGTCCTCAAAGCAATGTTCTTGGATGCATTAGGATTTCAATTCAAAGCTCCATTAGATTAGCAATCTTGCGGACCAAGGAAAATGACTATTCACTAAAGGGAATACTGGCACCCAAATTTTATCAAAATCTTGGATAATTATATTTTATCTCTTTTATGTTTGATTAATTTTTTACTTTGATTTTTAAAATTAATTTTTTTTTTTTTTTTTACTTGTCTCTTCGTGTTTTAAGTTTTTCTCAGTTTACTTTCAAAATTAATTTTCTTTTTCTAAAATTAGACAGAAATATCACGATAACTGTCATATAATATAAAAATTATATTATTATATTGAGATTTAAGAATTGTATTAGAGGTAGGCCAAGTTGGGAAGATTAAATAAGTGCACTTTTTAACTTTTATGAAATATGGGTTGAATTTGGGTGGGTTTGAAGTGATGTGTTAGAGAGTTTGATATGACTTAATAAGATGATGTGACTTAATAAGATAGTGACTTTTTGACTTTTAAATTTTTTGAAGGATACCAAACCTAGAGGGAGATGAGAGAGGGAAGGTGCGAGTGAATGAGAAGGAAGGTGTAATCTTAGAAGTGTGTTTGAGAAGACATGCAGAAGCTTCATTATTAGGGTTTTGACAAGTTGATCAAAAAATTATTTTTTTAATTTTAAAAAAAATATATAAAAAATAAAGAGATAATATAATTTTAAAAATTAAAAATTAAAAAAAAATTTTAATCATCACTCAAAAAAAGGCCGTAACTGACGTGATAGGATGGTGGATTGTTTCGGATTTCTAATGACTTTACTGATAGGTGACAGAACGGTAATAGATATATGATATTTTTGATAAGATGGTTATAATTAATTTTTTAATTAAAAATCAATTATAATTAATTTTTTGTGAGAGAGAAGTGGATTATAATCTAAAAAGTAAATTATAATCCACTTCCCAAAAGACCCATAATATAAGAGTAATACCAAAGAATCAATAAAAAATTGCCAGCAATCTTAAGTGAAAAGATGTAATATAGATGTCAATAATGAAGTCATGTACGTCACTAATATATATGAGTAATAAAAATAATAAATTAAAATAATTGATAATATAATATTATACTTAATTTATAATTATTTTATTTATTTTATTATTATCAAATCAATTATCAAAAAAAATCAAAAATCATTTTAAATATATTTTTTTTTTAACCAAACAAAAATAATTAAAAACAAAACCTAACTAGCTTTTTTTTACAAAATCTTCTATGACAATGGTAGGCATCGTGCTTCGCACGAATAATTATGCCCTGTGAATA
>NW_021024632.1:1177685-1203413 GCF_004153795.1 Camellia sinensis | reverse complement strand
AAAAAGAAAAAAAAACTTATTTGTTAAATTTAAACAAGTTTCAGATTCAATATTTATGAAATTCTTATCAAATGAAGTACTGATAACATACAAAATTATTCCAAAATATAGTTAATAACTGCATGTATAAATAGAAGCAAATATATACATCTACTATAAATGTGATCAGAATGAAAAGATTTTAAATTTTACAAATAAATTTGTAAATCATGAAAATTGCTAAGAAAATAGAGTTTAATGAAAGTTGAATTTTTTTTTTCTATATTAAATTCAAGTTGAAGATCTTCATATAATTCTACCGAAATGAACAACCAATATAAGAGAAAATTAATAATTTTATATAGTTAAGGAATTTTTTTTTAATATCCCTGATATTAAAATTTTACAAGATAAAAGACATACAATATTTTCATAGTAGTTTAGGTTCCTTAATATTTTCACAGAGAAAATTCGACTCAGAGAAATTTCACCCGACTTAGAGAAATTTCAGCTCTGATACAAAAATTTCTTTGATTTCACAAAGAAATTTTGAAAGAAAAATTTAATCGAGTGACCTTAACTAATAAAAAAAAATCTTAAATTTATCTTATTACACAAAGTTGGAAGATATTTCACTAATTTTCTTTATAATTAAATGGTAGATTGGCAGGTAATTAATATGAAATTCGAGTCTAAGATCTTCGAGTACTGCTTGGAAGTCCCAAGCTCATGTATTGACCAGGAATTACCAATGTTGAGATTGATTTATGAGTAAGGTTATCTGTAATACCCCGACCCTCCTACATGTTTTCTGGTATGCTTTCAGTCCCTTACTATGTGCATTTACATGTTTCATGCCAAATTCCCTGTGGAATTAAGTTTAATTGTGTGAATCTTACGCTTATAGATTTATATCTGTTTATTATGAGAAATACCTGTTACAAGTGTGATGTCTGGATCAGTAATTGAAAGCCTTAAACGCTTAATAATCCGAAATTAACTTTATAATTGTGATCAACATGATTTTTAGATTATAACATGCGTTTTTGTAAAAATTCGAATCGGAATGACTAAATTTATTAATTTATAAAAAATATTTACATAGTCTCTTGAACTTCCTTTTTGGGGTCACTTGACATATCACTTAGAAATATCTTCTGAGAGAGAGAAGAAGAGAGTGTAGAGGGGGAAAGAAGGTAGAGAAAATCTCAATAAGGAAGAAGATTGGGAAATTGAAGAGGATTGAGGAGTTTTGAACCCAAGGTATGTATATCTACTTTGAATAACCTCTTTCTTGGATTTGGGTAGGAATCTCTTGGCACTCTCGAGAATTAGGGTTTGTAATTGAGAATATGTATGTGTTAATTATTGGGTTGGAGTGATGTTCCCGTCATTTCGTTATTTGGAATCATTTGGAGTTATATAGAAGGGTTATATCTCATTCCTTGATTTCTCATGTTGACTTCTCATGATTGTACATATATTGTTTATATATCAATGATAACCATGATCACAAAGGAATTAAGTTGTGTTTATGAGGTTGAAGGGATTAAAACAAACCTAATTGAACTTATGAGTCATGTTTATGGAGTTGTTATATCCTAAAGTTACATTAATGTCCCCCTTCTTCTACTCTTTAATGTGATTGTTTTATTGAAATTGTGCTTTGATCCGGACTGCCCAAAACAGGGACAACGACCGCACGTGCGGGGGTCATGGCCGCACATGCAGGAAGCACCACTGCACGTGCGGGGCTCACAGCCACGTGCGGAAAACAGGGGTTTTCGAATTGAAGCTACAGGAATAAAAACACGTGCGGGGCGCATGTGCGGCCCATCTTCCCGCACGTACGGCGAAGGCTCTCCGCATGTGCGGCCCAGGTGGAAAAATTATGCGGGCTCCGTTTTCTTTGTTTGACCCTCTGAGATTTCTGAAAAGTGTATTTGAAGTATTTAAAATGCTTACAATTAAATGTATGTCGAACAAAACGAATATTGATTAAAAGGAAAAAAATGGGACTAATCTCTGAACTACTTGTGTGTAGGTCACATACTGGAAGGAACTATAGTAGCATCACAGCACTGTGAGTAATAGTACTGTAATGACATGCTTCGTTTATTGTTAATAGCTCTTATTAACGTTCTGTTCTCTATAAGTTAATTATGTCGTGCCATGTTGAACAAGTGGAAACTTATATGTGTTATTGAACGATGAGATCCTTAAGAACTTGAAATTATTCTGCTTTGTTAATGATGGGCCTGAGGCCGTTCAGTTATCAGACACTGAATGTGGACAACTCTGGAACTGAGGGAGGTGAAGACACGTCGATGTCTCACCAACCCTAATCTGATTCGGATTGATTATGGTTCAAGGCCTATGGCCGAGGGAGGTAGTGTACATGTCGATGTCCTACCTACCCTCAAATATGTAAACAGCTGTTGATATGTGGGCCCAAGGTCATTCTGTATAATATGTTGGGCCTAAGGTCATTTTGTATGATATTTGGCCCGAGGCCGTTCTGTAACTATTGGGCCTAAGGCCGTTTTGGAAGTGTTTACAGAACAAGATCAATTATGTAACCTATATGTTCATGTGCATTGTAATTCATAAAGGTTCATCTGAAATTTCTTACATACTATTATTCATTGAGCCATGCTCACTCCATGTTATGTCTGTCTCTGTAGGTAATCAACTCGGTGACCAGTTTTAGTCCAGCTTTGGCAGCTTTTCTTTTGTTAACCCCGTGGAGCCTAAGCAGCTGGATGAGGCCTCTTTATTTTTGTGAAGTCCTATCCTAACTCCTAGCTTTAGCTTGGACCTTTGCCAAGTACTGTTAAGCATGTATAACCTCCACTACTAATATCTTGATTATACCCTAGTTATAGGGTTGGGACTGTATGTATATGCCTGTATATAGCTATCACTTATGGGTATGCTTTATTTTGCATAGATTCAGGTTATGAGTTGTTCGGTGATCCAGGCATGTAGACGTTAGCTCGATGGATGTTATTTCAAATTGATAATTTCTTCCGTTCAGGCCCCATAATGTATAATTATTGAGTTTTGGCGACTGTTAGCGAGTTGGTCATGCCCAAACTTCTAAGGGCGGGTTTAGGGCGTGACAAGTGGTATCAGAGCATGAGTTTCTATCTCAAACACGAAACCATTGAGCTTTAGGGTGCCTAGAAAAGACTTAGGCATTATTCATGACGTTTTGGTGCATATGAAATGATTGATAGCAACGTGATTTGTATCTGTAATATCTGCTAACAAGTATTTCACAATGGTTATTATCCATGTTTATTTGTACATCTCTGGTGAATACTGTAATTAATTGTTATGTAGATTATGGTGAGAACAAGGACAGATGATCCGGAGGGCTCTACCTCCTCGTGGTTAGACAGAATGGAAAGAATGAATATAGAGATGGCGGAGACATTACGGCAACAACAACTACAGCAGCAGTCACAACCACAACCACCACCGCCACTGGTACCTCCGCCCGTGGTGCAAGATTATCATGCTGAGGACCGAACTATCACGCTTACAAAGGAATTCAAGAAGATGAAGCCACCAACCTTTAAAGGGGGAATTGATCCGATGAAAGTTGAAGCCTGGGTGTTAGGTGTAGAGAAGCTATTTGAGGTGTTTCCATGCACTGAAGCTCTGAAGGTACAACTGGCTACTTTCACTCTGGAAGACGAAGCTCGTAGGTGGTGGATGCTTACAAGAACTGAACACCAAGAGTTGACCTGGACCCAATTTCTAGAACTCTTCAATGACAAGTATTTTTCGCAGTGTATGCGAGATAAAAGGGTGACTGAATTTGAGACTCTCAGACAAGGGAACAAGACTGTTACGGAGTATGAAGCCCAATTTGCAGAACTAGCCCGGTTTGCACCTCACATAGTGGATACGGATTACAAGAAGGCGAGAAAGTTCGAGGGGGGACTACGAAATGCTATCCTTGATCGAATCAATGTGTTGAAGCTACCCACATATGTTGAGGTGTTAGAGAAAACTGTCATGGCGGAGGGAAATATTGCTGCTCAGAATCGAATTTCCGAGTGGAAAGGAAAGAGGCAGAATATTCAGTTATCAAAGGGCTCAACCACTCCAAACAAGAAACAGAACTCAGGAACTTCTAGTGCTTCCACCCCTACTCGAGACTCCGCTCCCGTTTGTGCAGATTGTGGAAAGAAGCATCAGGGAACTTGTCATCGGTTAATTGGGGCATGTTTTAGGTGTGGTAAAACGGGTCATCTGGTTAAGGATTGTCCTCAAAGAGATCAGTGAAATGGGAATAGAACTACTGTAAGTTCAGCGGGTTCAACACCAGTTCCAAGTACAAAGTCAACTACAAAGCCTGCTAGTAATAAAGACACCGCTAGACAAGGAAGAGTGTTTGCATTGGTCCCGGGTGACGTGCAAAATACTGGAATAGTGGTGTCAGGTACAATTACTGTTCACAGTCATTCTGCTTATGTGTTGTTTGATTCTGGTTCTACCTAGTCATTTGTGTCAAAAATGTTTGTCCGAAATTTAGAAAGAACTGAGGAATTATTACCTTATGTATTGTGTGTGTCTTTACCCTTGGGGGATTCTATGGTTTGTACTTCTGTTTTATTTTGCTTGTGAACTCCTAATTGGAGAAGTCCGGGTATATGCCAACCTGCTACTTCTTGATATGACTCACTTCGATATTATTCTAGGAATGGACTGGTTAAATGAGTAGCAAGTGACTATTGATTGTGCAGCTAAGCAGATGAGTTTCCACCCTCCGGGGCAGTCAGAATTCACTTATAAGGGGCATGGAGTGACCTCTCCACCTTATCTAATTTTCGCAGTGAAAACATGCAGATTGTTACAGAAAGGGTGTCAGGGGTATTTGTGCAGTGTCTTGGAGGGGCAAACAATGAATGAGGGTACGGATATGATTCCAGTTGTTTGTGAATTTCCGGATGTCTTTCCAGAGGAGTTACCAAGGCAGTTAGTAGACCGTGAAATTGAGTTTATGATTGAAGTGGTACTGGGAACTCAACCCATTTCTAAAACCCCGTATAGGATGTCACCGGTTGAGATGAAAGAATTAAAGATTCAATTACAAGATTTACTTGATAAAAGGTTCATTCACCCAAGTATTTATCCTTGGGGTGCACCAGTCCTGTTTGTGAAAAAGAAAGATGGAACTCTCCAATTATGTGTGGACTACAGGGAGCTTCATAAGGTAACTATCAACAATAAGTACCCATTACCCAGGATTGATGATTTGTTTGATCAGCTACAAGGAGCGCAAGTTTTCTCAAAAATTGATTTACGGTCTAGATATCACCAACTAAAGGTCAAAGCTGATGATGTTGAGAAAACAGCTTTTCGAACCCGATACGGTCATTATGAATTTTTGGTTATGCCCTTTGGAGTTACCAATGCACCGGCGGCGTTTATGGATTTAATGAACCATGTCTTCAAGCCATACTTGGATGAATTTGCAGTGGTGTTTATCGGTGATATTCTTATTTATTCAAAAGACACCGAAGCTCATAAGAATCATCTCAGGTTAATTCTTCAAACGCTTCGAGATAAGAAATTGTATGCAAAGCTAAAGAAATGAAGGAAGGTGTATCTGTTAATCCACACAAGATTGAAGCAATTATAAATTGGCCAACTCCTACTAATGTGACTGAGGTGCGTAGTTTCTTGGGATTAGCTGGGTACTACCAAAGGTTTGTAAAAGATTTCTCCAAAATCGCCGCGCCACTTACTCAATTGACTCAAAAAGGAGTTGTGTTTGAATGGTCCGAACAGCGGGAATCTGCCTTTTGGGAATTGAAAACAAAGTTAACTACAGCACCGGTTCTTGCTTTACCATCTGGCACTGAAGGATTCGTGATCTACAGTGATGCTTCCTATAAGGGACTAGGCTGTGTACTTATGCAAAATGGGAGAGTCATCGCTTATGCTTCCCGACAACTTAAACCCCATGAAAAGAGCTACCCCATACACGATCTTGAGTTGGCAGCGGTGATCTTCGCTCTAAAGATATGGCGGCACTACCTGTATAGTACTACCTGCGAAGTCTACACTGACCATAAGAGCCTCAAGTACCTCTTTACCCAAAAGGAGTTGAACATGCGGCAGCAACGATGGTTGGAACTTATTAAGGACTACGACTTACAGATCCATTACCATCCCGGTAAAGCCAATACAGTTGCAGATGCACTTAGTCGGAAAGGTGTGGGAAATGTGGCAAATTTGTTTACGGGGCGAAAGGAATTATTATTTGAATAGGAAATAATGAATATAGACCTTTTGATGTGTGAACAGGATGCCATAGTAGCAGCAGTGGCAGCCCAACCGACATTAATCGAATAAATTAAACAACGGCAGATGAAAGATGAGTCTTTGAAGAAGATCTGTGATGAGTTAGCAACAAAACCAAGACTCGGATTCAATTTTGTCAATTCGGTGCTCAAGTTTCAAAACCGATTATGTGTTCCCAATGTACCAGGGATTAAGAAGAATGTGATGGGAGAAGCTCATGCCTCAAACTTTTCAATACATCCCGGGAGTACTAAGATGTACCGAGATTTAAAGCAAATTTTTTGGTGGCCAAATATGAAGAGGGAAATTGCGGAATTCGTCTCAAAATGTTTGCAGTGTCAACAAGTAAAGGCAGAGTATCAGAAACTGGTAAGGTTGCTGCAACCCCTTCCAATTCTGGAGTGGAAGTGGGAACATTTGACCATGGACTTCATTGTAGGTTTACCACGAACTTCTCGGGGCATGAACTCTATATGGGTCATTATAGACCGGTTAACTAAATCTACCAATTTCTTACCCGTGAAGACTCAGTATAACGCGGATAAACTAGCTGTGATCTATGTGAATGAAATTGTAAGACTTCATGGTATTATAGTCTCAATTGTATCAGACAGGGATCCGGAATTTGTGTCGAGGGTTTGGCAAAGTTTACAGGATGCGATGGGTACAGAGTTAAAGTTTAGTACAGCCTTTCACCCTCAGGCAGATGGGAAATCCAAGAGAACAATACAAACTTTAGAAGATATGTTACGGATGTGTGTCTTGGATTTTCAGGGAAGTTGGGAAATTCATTTACCGTTGGCAGAGTTTGCGTACAATAATAGTTATCATTTGAGCATTGGAATGGCACCTTATGAAGCCTTATATGGAAGACCATGTCGCTCATCCGTGTGTTGGGCTAAAGTCGGAGATAAATCATTGTTAGGGCCTGAAATTGTGCAGTTGATGACTGAAAAGATTAAAACTATTTGGGAAAGATTGAAAATCGCTCAAAGCAGACAAAAGAGTTATGCGGATAACCGACGAAGAAATTTGGAATTTGAGGTGGGTAACCATGTGTTTGTGAAGGTCACTCCGATGAAGGGCCACCCCAGATTCGAAAAAAGGGGTACGTTAACGCCCCGATATGTGGGTCCATTCCAAGTTCTGGAGAAAGTGGGTTCAGTAGTGTACCGAGTTGCTCTTCCACCAAGCATGAGCCAAGTACATAACGTATTTCATGTGTCGATGCTTCGAAGTTACCTCCCAGATCCGTCTCATGTTATAGATTACCATCGAATCACCTTGGATGATAAGTTAACCTATGATTAGAAACCACTCCAAATTCTGGACCGACAAGTGAAACAATTGAGGAATCGGGAAATCCTAATGGTAAAAATTGAATGGCAAGAACATTACGGAATCGAAGCCACTTGGGAAAAAGAAGAAGAAATGCAACACCAAGATCCAGAATTGTTTCAATCATAAGGTAAAACAAGTTTGAGGGACCAAACTTTTAAGGGGGGTAGAGTGTAATAACCCGACCCTCCTACATGTTTTCTGGTATGATTTTAGTCCCTTACTATGTGCATTTACATGTTTCATGCGAAATTCCATGTGGAATTAAGTTTAATTGTGTGAATCTTATGCTTATAGATTTATATCTATTTATTATGAGAAATATTTGTTACAAGTGCGATGACTAGATCAATAATTGAAAGCCTTAGAAGCTTAATAATCCGAAATTAACTTTATAATTGTGATCAGCATGATTTTTAGATCATAACATGCGTTTTTGTAAAAATTCAATTTGGAATGATTAAATTGATTAATTTATAATAAATATTTACATTGTGTCTTGAACTCCCTTTTTGGGGTCACTTGACATATCACTTAGAAATATCTTCTGAGAGAGAGAAGAAGTGAGTGTAGAGGAGGAGAGAAGGTAGAGAAAATCTCAACAAGGAAGAAGATTGGGAAATTGAAGAGGATTGAGGAGTTTTGAACCCAAGGTATGTAAATCTACTTTGAATAACCTCTTTCTTGGATTTGGGTAGGAATCTCTTGGCACTCTTGGGAATTAGGGTTTGTAATTGAGAATATGTATGTGTTAATTATTGGGTTGGAGTGATGTTCTCATCATTTGGTTATTTAGAATCATTTGGAGTTATATGGAAGGGTTATATCTCATTCCTTGATTTCTCATGTTGACTTCTCATGAATTTACATATATTGTTTATATATCAATGATAACCATGATCACAAAGGAATTAAGTTGTGTTTATGAGGTTGAAGGGATTAAAAAAAACCTAATTGAACTTATGAGTCATGTTTATGGAGTTGTTATATCCTAAAGTTACATTAATGTCCCCCTTCTTCTACTCTTTAATGTGATTGTTTTATTGAAATTGTGCTTTGATCCGGACTGCCCAAAACAGGGACAACGACCGCACGTGCGGGGGTCATGGCCGCACATGCAGGAAGCACCACTGCACGTGCGGGGCTCACAGCCACGTGCGGAAAACAGGGGTTTTCGAATTGAAGCTACAGGAATAAAAACACGTGCGGGGCGCATGTGCGGCCCATCTTCCCGCACGTACGGCGAAGGCTCTCCGCATGTGCGGCCCAGGTGGAAAAATTATGCGGGCTCCGTTTTCTTTGTTTGACCCTCTGAGATTTCTGAAAAGTGTATTTGAAGTATTTAAAATGCTTACAATTAAATGTATGTCGAACAAAACGAATATTGATTAAAAGGAAAAAAATGGGACTAATCTCTGAACTACTTGTGTGTAGGTCACATACTGGAAGGAACTATAGTAGCATCACAGCACTGTGAGTAATAGTACTGTAATGACATGCTTCGTTTATTGTTAATAGCTCTTATTAACGTTCTGTTCTCTATAAGTTAATTATGTCGTGCCATGTTGAACAAGTGGAAACTTATATGTGTTATTGAACGATGAGATCCTTAAGAACTTGAAATTATTCTGCTTTGTTAATGATGGGCCTGAGGCCGTTCAGTTATCAGACACTGAATGTGGACAACTCTGGAACTGAGGGAGGTGAAGACACGTCGATGTCTCACCAACCCTAATCTGATTCGGATTGATTATGGTTCAAGGCCTATGGCCGAGGGAGGTAGTGTACATGTCGATGTCCTACCTACCCTCAAATATGTAAACAGCTGTTGATATGTGGGCCCAAGGTCATTCTGTATAATATGTTGGGCCTAAGGTCATTTTGTATGATATTTGGCCCGAGGCCGTTCTGTAACTATTGGGCCTAAGGCCGTTTTGGAAGTGTTTACAGAACAAGATCAATTATGTAACCTATATGTTCATGTGCATTGTAATTCATAAAGGTTCATCTGAAATTTCTTACATACTATTATTCATTGAGCCATGCTCACTCCATGTTATGTCTGTCTCTGTAGGTAATCAACTCGGTGACCAGTTTTAGTCCAGCTTTGGCAGCTTTTCTTTTGTTAACCCCGTGGAGCCTAAGCAGCTGGATGAGGCCTCTTTATTTTTGTGAAGTCCTATCCTAACTCCTAGCTTTAGCTTGGACCTTTGCCAAGTACTGTTAAGCATGTATAACCTCCACTACTAATATCTTGATTATACCCTAGTTATAGGGTTGGGACTGTATGTATATGCCTGTATATAGCTATCACTTATGGGTATGCTTTATTTTGCATAGATTCAGGTTATGAGTTGTTCGGTGATCCTGGCATGTAGACGTTAGCTCAATGGATGTTATTTCAAGTTGATAATTTCTTCCGTTCAGGCCCCATAATGTATAATTATTGAGTTTTGGCAACTGTTTGCGAGTTGGTCATGCCCAAACTTCTAGGGGCGGGTTTGGGCGTGTGACATTATTTATCTCAAAAATTTTACTAAATTTTTTGCAAATATCTCATATGAGTGCGAGACTTACACCATATTTCATGTGAGTCCTACACCTATATGAGATATTTGATAGAAATTTTAATAAAATTTTTGAAATTCTAACATTTTTGTTGATTGATCGGATTGGAGTGTACTACGGGCCCACCACGATTCCCGTTTCGATAATCTGAATAATTCATTGTGTAGAACCCGTCGAGTACTATATGCTTGTAAAAAAATCACGTTAATCGGATATCGATAGTTACGTGATCAAATCAGTTTTGTATAAAAAAAAAAATGAACAATAAAAAAATAAACGGTTAACAGAAATCTGAGTTAATGAAATATTTATCGATATCCGATCAACATGATTTTTACAGACATATAATATTTGACGAGTTTTACATATTAAATGATACGAATTATCAAAACAGAATCCATGATAAACTCTTATAAACTTAGCAATACCCTCCAAGCCGATTGCGGATTAAAAACCAGCCCCAAAAATAAGTCTACCAATAGGAAACAACTTGCTTCATTTTATACGACTGATAATATTACACTGAACGTACATATCAATGTTATAAGGATGTTTATCCCAATATATTCGCAATCTATTTTGAAGAGGGGCGACTTAGACCTATAGCTAGGGGTGTTATTCGAATCTACTGTCTTTATTATATTATATATTGAAAAAAAATCAATTAGTGTGTTGGTTTGAATTTTTCGGATTGAGTTTTTTAAAAATTAAATTTTTTTATTTTTATATTTTTTTATATTTAGTAAATATTTTTAAAATTTTAAATATTTTTTTTTTAATTTTTTAGATACACCTTACTTAGATGTATTTAAAAAATTAAAAAAAATTAAAAAAATATTTTAAAAAATTAATAAATACGTAAAAATATAAAAAAATGTACTAAATTCTCATTTTTTTAAAAAAATATGCTTTTGGTATTTAGTGAATTTTTAAAAGTTTTTTTTCACAATTTTTTTACTTTTTAAGTATATTTATGTTAGGTATAGCTAAAATGTAAAAAAAAAAAATTTCTTAAAATATGAAAAAATTCAATAAAAACAAAGAAAAAATAAGGAAGCAATTTTTTTTAAAAAGTATTTTTAAAAAAATAAAACCAAGCAAAGTATACTATTGATCCCACTAAAAATGTGACTTTGAACTCACAAGAAAAATTAGGCATGCTATTATGTTTTTGTTTCTGTTTTTGAAAAATAAAACAACAAAATGTTTTCCAAAAAAAAAAAACACTCCTAATATGTATCGTATTTTTTTATTTTTTTTATTTTTTGCGAAAAGTGTTTTTGAAAATATGGAAATAACTGTTTGGTAATTTTTAAAAAGTGAGTTGCTTCTATAAAAAATAAAAAAATAAAAAAAATAATCTATAAACATTTTTACAAATAGATTTCCAAACAAGTTTTTTTGTGTAACAACCCATCCCTAAAATGAAATTTATAAAATATAAATTTCATTCACAACACTTACAAAAATTTCTAGTGTCACCACTAATTTTGAATCTCATGATCAGTGGCAGAGTTAAGAAATTAAATCAAAGGGGACACTTATTAATTATAACATTGAAAATTTTTTATAAAAATATTTCACATAAATATATATATATATATATATATATATATATATATATTATTTGTAACTAGCATATCGTAGATAGTATAGAAAAAATGTCATAGACATAAGTTAAAAAATGTCATAGATATAAGTTTTAAAATAAATTATATAATGATAAAGTAATTTTTTTATACAAAATTTCAGTAAAAATATAATAATAATAATACCATGTCATCATTGACATATGATATCATCAACAAATAGTAAAGAAACACACAGAGGATGAACCTCACATATCAAATGTAACACCCTCAAAATAATACAAATAACCTAACTCATAAGCGAAATGAGTATAGCATAATTGGTACACTTTCTCATAACAGAATTTGTATTACAAAAGGGGTTACATGCATTATACATTCATAAACGTTCATTCTGAATCTACAGCATGTAATGCAAATTAATAACAAAATATTAAATGTCCTACGGGCTTACATCTTTCCAAGACATATCTTGGTTACAATCAAAAGTGAGTTTCGCTCATTACATCTTAAGCCCTTGGCTTTACAAAAATATACAATCAAAATGAGAAGCCCTTGCTTCCAAAAGTTTCTCCAACGCTTTTGCCTTGGAGAAGGCATGCCATCATTACCTGAAAATGTTATTCCTGTAACGCCCCCACTTTTTATTGCTCGAAACCATTACTAGATTCATTAATTTAATTCAATTTCAAAGATAACATACAGAAAACTCTTTACATCAACGAGTAAGAATAAATAAAGATTCTCTCATCCGAATGCAAATTAAATGCAACATAAACATAATTAAATAAATTGCACGTAGGCTTACATCTTTAAAAGTAAAATAAAGGGTTTAACCCTTTTACATCAATGGCATTCCGTCCACAAATAAAAGGCCCCGTGGCCAACAGGTAAAGAAGATCCATAATCTTGAAACACTTGGCATTCCGTCCACAAATAAAAGGCCCTGTGGCCAACAGGTAAAGAAGATCCATAATCTTGAAACACTTCTCGATGTTCACCTGAAAAAGGATTAGCAACGTGGGATAACATAAAGTCCAGTAAAGATCTCAACATGATCCTAAACAATAGCAACTTACAGATAGCTATGATCACGAATGCTTAGTCTCATACTGTATAAATAATGTGACAGTTTATACAGAAATATACGTATATAAGAAATTTTCTCAAAGTCATTCATTTCATTTAATGACATAAGTAATTCACTTTTCTTTTTTCTTGATACCTTTTTCCAAAATTCATAAGACTATAACAAAATTTTTGAAGAAAAACAATTTCACCATACCTATTACGTTTTCTCTTACTTTCTAGACTTATACCAGATTTGCCTTTTCAAAACATGTTTACAAGTATTCAAAGTCTTTCACATTTTTTTTTTCACAATCTCAACACAGTACTTACGTCTGTTTCCAACATACTCATAACTATACAAGTATGCCTTTAATACAAAAGGAAAGCAACAAGCAATCAATAACTATCTGCTTCAACAATTGAGGCAATACGGCCTTCTAGAACAATAACCATCATAACCCGTGATATACCCAAATACATTGAGACAATAATGATAAATAAATTTTGCTCTACCTGCCTTAAGAACGGTAAGCCAATGATACACCTTTCTACAATGAAATGCCAGTTTACCAGACACCGGCTAGAAGGTAATGGTACCTCTATCAAGTTCTCCAAGCGCTAGCTGGAAGGTTCTAGTACCTTTCATTCTAAGCGCAGTCAATTCTCCAAGCCCTACCTGAAAGGTAATGGTACCTCTCATTCTCAGTGCAGTATACGTTACTACTCATCACAACATGATAAAGTACAACCAACACAAGTGTAATGCATACACACAACTATTCAACACAACAATGTCATCTTCTACCGATGACCAAGGACAAAACCTCTAAATGTACGTATTCAACACACATATTATAATAATTCAACTCTCATGAGATTTTAATCCAACAACAACAATAGTAAAATAAAATATTCATAATCCAACCTCAAGCTAATTTATGAAATTCACATATGATTTCATTCTTTCTTTTCAAAAATCAATTCTCTTATTTTCCAAGTTAACATACTCCACCCTTTATCCCAATCCAATCTTTTTATTTCCCAAAATTAAATCCATGGATATCAAAGCCACAACCTAACTCAACTTAATATAATCAATCCAAAATAATTCCAAAATTATAGTTAATTCTTCCGTTTAACTATTAACCCATTTACACAAACCATAATAACAATTTACAAACATTATTCAACTTTATCCCTTTTAATTCACCAAGTCAAAATATTAAATTAAGAATTTTTCTTCTTTCAACATAAACATGCTAGATTACTCTCCAATTAACCCAAAGAACAATCAATTTAACAATATCATTCCTAAATAACAAACCCTAGATCCCTTTTCATGATTTTCAAACAAATCCATAATGGATATGATTTTTATGCAATAAAATCTACCACATAAATATCTATAGATGAGGTATTGTAAAGGAGCAAAGAAATCCCTACTTCAAGATTCGAAACTCAAGATTTGAAGCTAAAGATGACGACCCAACTTGAAATTCCAATGAGAGCGCAAAACAATCGGTAGAAGTCTTGATCTATGCTTTCTCTTCAACATTCTTGAAAGATTTGGGTGAATCATGGGTAAATACAAGAGAAATCAAGAGTTTGGAAGGTTAGGGTTTCGTTTTGGAGGATGGGAGGAGAAGAGAGGGAGGCAAAATAGAGTTTTAGGGCCAAAAAATCACTTTATAATGTTTGTTAGCGATGTGGTCGCTCGAGCAAAGGAAGCTTGCTCAAGCGTACAAAAGAAGCTCTTAGATTCTCTGAAAAATGCACTCTTCACTAGAGCGAAGAAATGCTCGCTTGACCGAGCATGTTTCTAGCACAGAAACTTAAAATTCAAACAGGTGTAACTTCTCGTTCGGACTTCGTTTTAGGTCGTTCTTGTGTCCAAATTGAAGCCCCGGAAGTAAGCTTTCCAATGGTTCTATCCTCACAACAAGATTCAAAGTATGGAGATAGAAAATGATGAAAGAGTGAAAACTACTCAATAACAATTATTCAAATTTGGAGTTTCTGATTCAATCTCACCCAACCACTATGGCAACACCTTAACCAAGGCTCAAATAACAACTAAGAAGGTTCTCAATCAAGGTAATCAAAGGTTCAAATATAGTTCCATTATAATAGAAAGCACAGAGTGCTACAATTCCTAAGTAGAGTGAGCCACAACCCAGAAGAAACCATCTAACACAGTATATGAAATTTAGCAAAGGTATAAGTACACTATGCATATACAACGTCAAAGATAAAGGCATCCACATTAGGTATTGTCTTAAATTACCAAACTCAATCATTAAGCCATTTCCCTTCTTTTTATTTAATTACATAAGCCAATTTCATCATTTCTCAACAACCCAAATAAGATTACAACTCATTAGTTCTAGAACCACATTATCAACACGTAAGCACTTCAAACTTTTCTTTCACGGATATTTCGTCCGTGGGCAATCGTCAAATGGGACCCATGTATTCTTTCATGGATATTTCGTCCGCGGGCAGCCATCAAACGGGACCCATGTAAACGTAGGCCATACGAGCACTATAATTGCCCACGGATATTTCGTCTGTGGGCTAGGCACTCATGTATAATTTCGAGACTTCCACCCAAGACACTCCGGCCAACTTCATTACAGTGGACTCCATTCCCTTTCTCCTCCTAAACAATCATTCATATATATGCAATGTATTTAATCACAAACTCAAACAATGGAGTACATCCCCTTTCCACTCCCAACTAACCATACATATACAATGTATATAATTATAGCCATATTCAATGACAAGTACAAGTGATTAGTTTCAATTCACCTAATCCACATGCAATTTTTACCATAATCATAGCTATCATCCACCGATAGTCCAATATAGTTATTCATAAATAGATATAAAATCGCATAACAGATAGTTTATTCGAAACTACCAAAGAATGGAGTAACACATAACCAATCCCACCATTCATATCAATACCCTTTCAATTTCACATTTTTAATGTCAATTTCCATTATTTATACAAAATAATAATTTGATTCAATTAGGGAAAATTTCCATTTTCCCTCAAATATTAGCCAAGTGTGAAAATCATCAAATCATGCACAATACAATATCATTTTCAAACCCCTCAAGCATTTATTTCACCTTCACCCAAAAAGTCCTCTTCCCATTTTATGCCCAAACCCTAGGTTTACCTTAAACACCCTCAAATCACATCATTGTTACATAAGATACAAATAACTAAGCTAAATATCATATGGAAGTGTAAAAAAGATCCCTACCTCAAGCTTAGATGAGAGAGAAGAGAGAAAAGCTCAAAAGTCGACAACGACGAAACAACGATTTGCCCCGATCAAAACGAGCCCTTCATAGGCACCCTATTTTTGATCGCCCTCAAGACTTGGACATTATTGTTTGTGCACTCGATGATTGTGTTTGTTTGTGTTTGTTTTGAGCACCCGAAGTCCTCGGCAGAGTTAGGGGGTTGTTCAAGTCTTTGTGAGTTGGGGGGTTGTTTCCCCTTTTTGTTTCTTAGCTTGTGAAGCTTTTTGTGCCATCTTTCATCACATTTAAATCAAACTTTTTGGGCCTTTAAACCACTGAAATTCAGAGTTATTTCAATGACAAAAACCTTCTTTTGAAGTCCAAAATTTGAGGGGATAGCCTCCCCTCCTTGTGTCTTGTTTGCGTTCCTAGTTAGCTTCATGTGTTAACATGTTTTTGCAGCTTAACTTAGCTTATTTTCAGCATGTTTTTGCCTCTGATTTGGGCTACTTTGGCTCTGTTTAGGGCTGTTTGTGTTGTATGAGTGGTCTTTTGCATAGATGTAGTGTAAAAGGCTTCACTAGTTTAGTGTTTTAGGCCTTTAAACTTGAATTTCTTGAGTTTCTTGCATGTTTTAGTGTAATTTTGCGCTCCATTTCAATACTGAAATCTCTGCAATCTCCCTCTATTCTTCACTCTTTCATTTATTTTGAAAGTCGCTTTAAACCCCTTGTTGGCTTGAGTGTGAAATTGAGACATTCATGCTTACTGGTTTAATTCCTTCGGGAGTTCATTATCAACGGCATGAGGTCTCTTTCATGCTCAAGGCACTTGTGGTTTAAGCCCTCTTTCCATTAAAGGACACTCACCTTTTGGACTAATCAATTAAAGAATGGATTGGTAATCGAAAATGAGTAAACAAAAATCAACAAGTAAAAGAGGCAAGATTAAGCATCTTCGTGTTGCATTGCATGTGTTTGGATCGGACGTTAATTCGAACATGAGGAAAATGGGACGTTTCATACTCAAAGTGATGAAACATGCCACTTTCCTTAGTCACCACCACCTTGATCATGCATGATAGGGTACTAGTTTTGTTGAGTCTTATTTTACACTCATTAAGTTTGTATAAGCTTGGTTCCTTAGCCATCATGCATAGAAAATGCTTGGTTGGTGGTTTGAGGGCCAAGAGTTGCACTCTTTTGAACTTGTGTGATGATAAGGAGAGTAACAGTACACACAACCCTTGAGAATACACTACTTTACCTCTGTTTGCTCTCTGTTACAGCAAAAAAAGAAGTTTAGGAAAGGGGTGGTCGACCGGCCACCAGCAGTAATCGACCAGCCACCAATGGTAGCTGACGACCACCATTGGTAGCCAACTGGCCATCAATGAAGAAGGTTGCTCTGTTTGCTCCTAAGATGGATCAGAGGTGTTTTGGGAGTTGGTGCACTTTCCAGTGGTCAAATGTATGCAAACAGAGGCTCCAATGGCAAGGCGGTGGCATTTTCGGGAGGGGAATCCGAGCATGCATGCATCCCTTGTCCCTCGAGGCCATTTACTTGCTTTGCTTAGTTAGTTAGTTGTAGCTAATTCATTCATACAAGTCTTGTAACTATTTAGTTAATTAATTCGTTTTGTAATTGATTAGCTTAATTCAGTTTGTAATAATTAGTTAACTAGAATAGTTAATTAGTTTCATTTTGCAATAGTTAGCTTAATTAGCGTAGCTAGTTGGTTAGCTTATTCATTCGGACCCTCCTTCGCGAGGGCATAATATTGTAATAAGTATGCATGCATGTGTGTATGTCTTCTAACCCCACGTCTTTCTCCATTTTATTTAGTCGCTTTTGATGGTTAGATTAGGGTCATATTTCAATTAGCATATCGCATGCTTGTATCCATTCAGTTGTATTGCATGCACCGAGGCTCGGTGCATCATTCAAACTGCATTGCAATTTCAATACTTCTTTGAATACATGTTTAATTGCATGTTGTTCAAATCGATCATATGCCATATTAGTAGCCGAGCCTATTAATTGTATTATTGCATGTGTTGCATTAGACATCTTATATAGTTAGGATCATGCATCTTTCTAATTAGTTTTTGTTTTGGCTTGGAGTACTCAGTGAGTTTTATGTTTTAGCATACTTGCATGAGCGTGATTGCCATATTGCCATGTTTAGCATGCTTGCCATGAGGCTATGTGCTCAAATGCTAAACTGCATAAATGCCTATAGATGAAGGCTTGTTGTTTGAATTGGAACAATTCAACGAATGTGAGTTTTAAGCCCACTTTGTTGAGTGGTAAATCATGTTTTAAGCCCACTATGTTTGCTGGAAAAACCACATCTTTAAGCCCACTTAAGGGTGGCAAATTCAAACCATTTTCGCAAACAAGCATGAGTTGAATTGTTCCAAGTCTTGCGACTAGTCTATACTTGCATGTGCGCGTCACATAGTAAAGTTAGCTAATAATTGAAACAAGAACACATAATGTTTATAAAAGAACATATCATGATTAGTAGAGGCCGATCTTTGATCAGGCGAGCGGGGGTGCTTATTTCAAGACCTTCCCCTCTCGTACCCAAGTTCCCCAGCCAAGGCAACTTTGGTAATGACGGATACGTGGCCTTTAGCATGAGTCAGGGTTTCCTAAATTTCTCCAAAAACAAAATATTTAGATGGTGACTCTGTATTTGGCAAAGCAGCCCAATTTTGGCATTATTAGATTTAAAATCGATTTTTCAAAAAGGTTTGCCGAATTTGGACTTTTTGTTGTTTATCAGTTTCACATTGCACTTGTGAGACTAGATTTAGAACCGCGGGAGTCCGAACTGTAAGGCCTTCTTTTCAAACCCCTTCCGAAAGGTAGGGCATAGAAAAAGGCGAGTCCACACCCTTGACAAGCTCTATACTTAATCTCAAAGGAGCAAGGTGAAAAGATCACTTTAGGTGAGTAGATCTAGAGATTTAAGTGAAAAAGTTTGAGTTTTAGAGAGAGAGAAGATAACTCACAGTTTGAAAAGAAAAATGGGAGGAAAATAATGAGAGAAAAATGGATTGGGCCTATTTATAGTAGTAATAAATAGCCCTAAGGTCAAATAAAATAATAGGGCCCAAAATCCCCCAAAGGTAGGGCCTATTCAAACCCCAAAATTCTAAAAAAACAAGCAGGGGTCGACCCTTCGGGCAGAGGTGTTGACCCTTTAGGTAGAAAAGACAATCTGGCAACAAGCAAGGGGGTCGACCGTTAGAAAGGAAGGGTCGACACTAATTTCTAGCAAGTAACACATAGATTCTGCAATATACAAGGGTCGACCCTTCCCAGACTGGTGTCGAACCCTATATTCCAGTAACACTTCCAGAAACTTCACCAACAGGTAAGGGTCGACCCTTAGGAAGGCTAGTGTCAACCCTAGAATAGAATTTCTAAGTCTCTAAGGAACTTTTGACAAGAACAAGTGCGAACAAACAAGCCCAACCAGTTTAAATCGAATTATACTCCTCCAAAACCAACATACAACAACACCAAAGATTTTGAAAATAAAATAAAGGATTCAAATACATTTCCCAAAACCTTCGAAGGATACAGGTGCTACATCAAATATAACTAACAATTCAATAAATTCCATATCTTCATTGAGAATAATTCTTACTTCAAATAGTTCATTATTTCCACCAATAAAAATGTTTATAACTTCAAAAAGGTTCATTATTTCCACCAATAATTTAATTAATCCGACATGGGCTATTGCGGTTCACGTTTTTTTTTTTTTTTCATTTAAGGACTTTTTTTGGGTGAATATCCTTTAAGGACTAAGCTTCTATAATGATTTAGATGTCTCATATTTTGATTGATAAAATTTGGTAGGCTAATCATCTCAATTTGAAATAATGATAAATTTACATATTTATTTGGGTAAATTACAAATATATTCATGATATTTGTTTAAAATATAAATTATTTCTTGTAATTTTGAAAATTACATGACACCAATTGAAGTTTTAACTTTCATAACAAATAACCCCTTTTGCTCATAAATTATCAAGATGATTAATAGTTTTTAATGATATTAAAAATTTATTTCAATTATTAATTCATATAATTTTGTTATTGTATAAAAGAACAATTAGAAACACACCACCTTACTCAGGAGATATCCTATTTATTTTAGGTTAAATTACATTGACACCCCTTAAATACTTCTAAAATCACACTATAATCTTCTTTATTTCATTTATATTTTTTTTATTAGCAAAAAAAAGGAAGCTTTATTGATGAAAAAAACATACAAAGTATGAAAAAGATCATCAATAAAGAGGAGAGTGCAAAAGCATCATAGTGAAACATCAAGATCCTAACCAGGTTGGCACTAGGATGTACACCAAATCATCTGCTAGCACAAACTCCAAGCTCCAAGTTGGTGAGAAAACAACATACAAAGCAAAACAAGAAAACCAGCAAAATAAGCAACCTCAGGATTACAGACACCCACATTCACGACAAAACACATTCCTAAGGATCAACGAATGACAAAAATCACCCCTTGCACTATTAACTCCACCCAACTATTAACTCCCCTTGCAACATTTGAGTTGAAAATATCCACTTCAGCAAAACACTCCTCTTGAACACAATTCAGCAAGAAACCCTTCTGCTGGAGCTACCAAAATCCCTTTGAAACAGAACATATGAATTCTTCCTTCCCCAAACAACATATCAAAGCAACAAAACCCTCTGCAGTCCACTAAAACAATACAATAGCAGGCAGTTCAAAGGCTCCCCTGTGACACACAGCAGCAAACAACAAAACAATAGTAGGCAACATTGCAGTATATCTATACAGCAGTAAGCCACAACAACAGCAGATCAAAACACCCCTGTGCCACACCTTTCCCAATAACACTCGAACCACTACTAACAACAATCAAACAAAAAGCACAGCACCAGAACTGGGATCCTGCAACCCCAGCAACAAATCAAACAACAGCGGAGACCATTATCAGCAAGAACTAGTAACAGTGCACCAAACCAGAGAAAGAAAAATAAGAAAGAAAAAAAAAAGAATAATAGAACAACAGGACTAGTAGTAGTGCATCAGGGCAGCAGCATTAACAAGACACCAATGAAGTAGACATCAATACATCAGTATCAAACTAGTAGCAATGCAACAAAACAGCAGCATCAACTCCCCTATGACACACTTAGGCCAAGTTTGGCAAGTTAAAAAAAAGTTAAAAAGTCAAAAAATTACTCAAAAAGTTAAAAAGTTATCACTATTCACCAAAAGTTAAAAAGTACGGCTGCACAACTCCCAATCCTAATTTTCCCCTACACACTAATTTATACAATTTTTAATACACATTTTTTCATAAAAAGTCAAAAAATTAACGCAAACAACCATATTTTTTTCCTTAACTTTTTAGTCCAAAAAGTCAAAAAGTGCACTTATTTAGGACATCCCAAACAACCCCTTAGTACAAGCAGTAGTAGACCTGCTTTATGTTATAAATAACATCTTGCACTGAGTACTTAAACTCTTTCAAAAAAAAAAAAAAAAAAAAAAAAAAAGACGCCCACATAGCAACTCTAACCTTAACTAACTCTTCCAGAACAGTCAAATCTAGTTGTGCCTCATTAAATAAGCACTCATTCCTGATTTTCCATACTGACCACATGACTACTAGAGGAATTGTCTTTCAAATCTCCTTCAACTTTTTCTTCATGTTTATACTTGACCACCAATGTAATAATGCCTCCACTGAACCAGGAATAACCCAACTCAAATTCCACCAATGCATAATATTGGCCCAAATTCTCTAGATCATAGAACAGTGAAGTAGAACATGGTTCAAAGACTCCACCTCAGATTTACAGAACACACATAGTGTATTGACATTTAAACTCAAATGCCAATCCTTTGCAAAAACTCTGAGGATTTAATCCTACCTCTCCAAGCTAACCAGCTCGGAAATTATACTTTGGGAGGAGCTAAAGTATTCCAAATGCTTTTAGTAACTGTAATAGCTGGCCCTTTACATGATTCCACCACTTCCAGATTGATGCCACGGTAAAAGTTCTAGAGGAATGAGCTAACCAAGAGCAAGTGTCTTCAATTCCTTCATTTAGACTAGGTGCATTTTGCAACAGGTCATTAAGTTTCTGCACGTCCTCCTCTTCCCAAGCAAAAAGAGGCCTTCTAAATGCAAGTTTCCAATCACTATCCATTCCCTTTCTATGGAAAAAATCGAACAAAATGCCATCTTTTTCAATTGACAAATTGAATAATTTGGGGAATTCCACACTCAGACTTTGATTGTTAAACCACCTATCTACCCAAAATTGCAATCTTCTACCATTGCCAACAACTAACTTGAAATTTTGCAAAAAGAAATCTCACAAAGCAGGATTTGTTGAAGCCACTGATAATATGTCCTGCCATAGATTAGACATCAACACTGAAGCTACTAATAGTGGGTTCCATCTGCCACCCAAGCCTCTATACTTACTACATACCACTTGTTTCCACAAAGCTGGCTCCTCTTTGACAAACCTCACCACCACTTAATTAATAGGCATTCATTAACCTCACTTAGGTTTCTCACACCTAACCTACCTTGATTTTTGCTTAGACAAACCTCCTTCCAACTAACTAAGTGCACTTTTTCCTTGATTTCAGATCCTTCCCAAAGGAAATTAGCTTGAATCTTGACTAATGATTTTGCAATACCCACTGGCAGCTTGAAGATGGATAGGAAATAGACTAGCAAGCTAGACAAAATGGACTTTATCAAAGTTAATTTTCTTGCAAAAGACAAATACTTTCTCTTCCATGAAGTTAACTTGCTCTTGAACTTATCCACCACTGGTTTCCATGTACTAAACCTCCTTGGATTTGCTCCTAATGATAGCCCCAGATAGTTCATTGGCAACTTTTGGCCGAGGTAATTAAGTTTTTTTTTGCAAAAACCTTCACTAAATCATCCTGAACACCTACCCCACACACTTTACTTTTATGAAAATTTATTTTGATGCCTGTCATTAACTCGAAGCATCTTAATATTCTTTTCAGAGCAACAATTTCCTCCCAATTAGCTTCACAAAATATAATAGTATCATCAGCAAACTACAAGTGTGATAGTTTCGACTCATTTGGCCCTACTTTTACTCATCTAATTAGGCCCTCTTCTTTTGCTCTTTCCATTAGAATATTGAGGCCCTCTGTTACAATGTTAAATAAGAAAGGCGAAAATGGGTTACCTTGCCTGAGGCCCTTCATGGGGGAAAACTCTAATGAAGGAGATCCATTTACTAGAATTGATTTCTAGTTGTAAATACACAAGACTTCATCCACCTCACCCATTCATCACCAAAGCTAAAATTGATCATCATCGAATACAAGAACTCCCAATTTACTGAGTCATATGCCTTCTTAAAGTCCAGTTTTAGGATGATTCCTTTCTGTTTTGACCTTCTCCACCAATCCACCACTACATTGGCAATTAGGACCCTATCTAAAACAAATCTTCCACCTAGAAACTCTGTTTGAACTTCACTAATGATCTTGGATAAAACCTGCCACAACCTTCTAGATAAGACTTTAGCTATTATTTTGTACATTGAGCTAACCAAACTGATTGGCCCATAGTCACCCAACCCCACAGGATTTTCCTTCTTAGGAATTAAGGTAATAAAGGAACTATTCACTCCTTTGGCCAACTTACCATTAGAGTGGAACTCATTCATCATCTGCGCAATCTCCCCCTTCATAATGCCCTATTATTTTTTAATACATTTGACATTAAACCCATCCGGCCCCAAAGCTTTGTTACCCTCGCAAACTTTAATTGCTTCCCAGATTTCATCCTCTAAAAACTCTGCCTCCAACACTTCAGTTGAGTCTATTTAACTAATTAAGGAAAAAGCACCTGACAACTTTGGTCTAAACCTCCATACTTCAGTAAACAGTTGGTTCAAATGATTTAGCACTTCCTATTTAATCATCCCAGGTTGATCATGAAGTACATCATTCTTATTAACTGAGTTCAACAGATTTTTCCTCTGTATTTTACTTGCCATTATATGAAAAAATATGGTATTTTTATCCCCATTTTCAGCCCATACCATTCTAGATTTTTGATGCCATAACCATTCCTTCTTCTTGTTCAAATCCCATGCTAAACTTCTAGCGTCTGCCCTTCTTTTAATCTCAGGATCTTGCAGACTCCTATCTTCAGCTTTTAGGTCCCATTCATGAAGTTCAGCCTCTGCTTTTTTCAACTGCTCATCAATGTTACCAAACACTTCAGAGTTCCACCTTTTCAGATGTGCTTTTAGAATTCCTAGTTTCTTCAATAACCTGAAACTGGCCCAACCACTAACCTGTGCTCCTTCCTAACAATTCTTTACTTCTTATTTGAATTGAGAATGCAAACACCATGAATTGATGAACCTAGATGGTTTTGGGAGCCAATCCCTCTTATCTTCCATAAGGAGTTTTGGGCAATGATCAGAAATTCTTCTAGGCAGGCCCCACTGTTTAAACTTGAATCCTTCCAACCATCTAGGGTCGATTTGGAATCTATCAATCATACACCATCTATCACCATCCAACGCATTACGCCATGTGAAATTTCTTCCTAACATTGGCATATCTATCAGCTCCAGCTTTTCAACCAATTCATTAAAATCCTTCATCCCTCTTTCTCTTCTAGAACAACCTTTTCTTTCACTCATAAATCGTATTTCATTAAAGTCTCCTCCTATACACCAAGGCCTTGAAAAGTATGGTTTAAGCTTAGCTAAGGACTCACATAATTCTCTTATTTTCAACACATCATTTGGTGCATACACATTTATGATAACACAACTGAAAGAATGATGTACCATACCTGATAATAGTATGAAGTTTATGTTGCTACAACACTCTTCAAGCTTAAAAATTTGTGGATTCCACAAGTACAACATACCACCAACAATTCCATCTGCACCCACCTCCATGTACTCCAACTCCTCCCATGGCCATAGTGACTTAGCAAACATATCATCTACTTTGCTTCGCTTTGTCTCTTGTAGCAGAAGGACATCTATCTTCCTCTCTCTGACTAAATTATTAATTTTCCTTCTCTTTTCAAGTCTTTGCAGACCTCTAACATTCCATGATAAGATAATCATAAAGAAGCTGTGCACATATCCCAGAGTCCCCTATTCTTTTCCCTAAACTGGCCTAAGGAGCAACACCCTCCCCTTCAATTCTCTCCAAATCCTTTTCTTCAAGATCAATTAATTTGCTAACCACCTCCTTCTCATTTCCATCACAGTTCAAACCTAAAATTTTTCCAACTTCAATAGTAGCTTGAACTTCACTTAGTAACTTGTTCCTTCTCCTTGAGTTAAGACTTTGCTCAACTGACAATGATATTGCAGCTGTTGCTGGTCTAAAAATAGCTCCATTTTGAAAACTGTTGCGGAACATAGCACCTTTTTGTTTAAACTATTTTCGACCAAGCTTTGCCCTATTACGCAGATCAACTCCTTTCTGTTTATATCTGCTCATCTCTAGTTTAGCAGTCTGCCCTCTTCGTGATGTATTTCCTTT
>NW_021024632.1:1144139-1163286 GCF_004153795.1 Camellia sinensis | reverse complement strand
GCAGATTTGGACTCTTTGGTAATTTATTGTCTTGCATTGCACTTTGCGAGATTAGATTACAGAACCGTGACACAAAGTCCGAACTGTAGTAGCATAAAGAACCAAACGAAATTTGTGCCCTCATGCCGGAGCCCGGAGGAGTTCTCGGGGTGATCTATACCTCCCCTCTGCTATTGAAGAATATTCTTCTTGGCATCCAAATTTCCTTCAGTTCGACACAATGCTCCTTTCCCTCTTGCAGTCTATTAAATTTGAACACAGCACAGAACCCACGAGCAGCTAGCCCCCACTCTGCTTATTAATTACGAGCGCAACATTCCTAAAACGATTTGCTTCAATGGATTGCGCCGACAAGTGAACTGTGCCCCACCCAATACCATGCACTACAAATATTTGGCAGTTCTGTTCATTAATTAGCTGGGCAAGGGCAGATTCATTGAATTCTATTTCAGCTCAATTGCAATGCATTGTGGGCCGACAAGTTACTGTGCCCCACCCTAATCTATGAACTACAAATATTCGCAGTTCTGTTCATTCAATTCAGCTAGGGGCAAATCGTTTTTGGAAAACTGATTTTTATAAAGAAGTGCCAAACATGGACTGCTTTGCCAGATACAGAGTCGCCACCTAAATATTTTATTTTTGAGAGAATTTAGGAAACCCTGACTCGTGCCTAAGGCCACGTGTTCGTCATCACCAAAGTTGCCTCGGCTCAGGAACTTGGGTACGAGAAGGGAAGGTCATGCAATGAGCACCCCTGCTCGCCCGATCAAAGGATCGGCCTTTACTAACATGATATTTTGTTTTTGAAAACACATTTGTTCTTATTTCGGTTATTAACCTAAAATTACTATGTGATGGACATAGCATACAAGTATAGATTAGATCACCTAAATTGGAACAAAACATTGCATTTTTGTTTGAAAACGGTTTGAAGTTTGCTACTTGCAAGTAGGCTAAGACGAGGATTTCAATGAATTGTTCCAATTCAAGCAATCCAACCTTCATCCACAGGCATTCAAGCAGTTAATTAACTAAGCAGTTAGCCTCATGGCAAGCATGCTAACATGGCAACACTAACACACATACAATATGCCAAAGCGTAAACACTCACAGTGTACTCCGAGCCAAAACAGAGAACTAGTTAGAAGTCATGCATGATCCTAGTTCATGTTAAGATGGCTAATGCAACACATGCAAAAATGCAGCTAAGATAGGCTCGGCTATTCTAAGATATCATGTGAAATACAACTTGATAACATGTTGTTGAACACATATTCAAGTAAATGTATCGAAGTACAATGCAGTTAGTATGATGCGCCGAGCCCAGTGCTTGCGCTGAGCCCAGTGCATGCAAGATAGATGAATGATGCACGCATGCGAAGCATGATGTATGCTAATTGAAATATGCCCTAAACTAACCATCGTAAGTGGTTAAGTAAAAGGGAGAAAGAAATGGGGCTTGGAAGACATGCATCACGCACACATACGCTTATTACAACAGTTGGCCATCTCGAAGGAGGGTCCGAATAAGAAGCTAACTAGCTAATCTAAGCTAATTAAACTAATTATTACAAGCCAATTAATTAACTAATCCTAGTTAACTAATTTAAGCTATTACAACACAAATTGAAGAGTTAAGCGCATTAACTAATTAAGTACAGACCAAAGCATAAACTAGCTAAGCAAATTAGCTAAATAAAGCAGTAAAACAAGGTCCTCAGAGAGAGAAGACTGGATGCATGCTCGGTCGCCTCGTTCGGAAATCTAACGCGATGCCCCAACTTGCCTCTGTTTGCAATTGTTCTCATAACTTTGCACCAAGCTCCAGAAAGCTTCTACCCCACCTTGGGGACCTGTAGGAGCATGGCCGACCACCTAGAGGTGTTGCCAGCCACTGGCCGACCACCTATCTTTGTTACAGACCAGAAAAAGTGGTCGGCCAGCTAGTTTTTCTGGCTGGCCAACCAGTTGTTATTGCCAGACTCCAGTTTTCCGCAACAGAGAGCAAGAAAGGGCATGACAATGTATTTGCAAGATATGTGTGCACAACCACCCTCCCTATCATTTCATAAGCTCAAGGGAGTGTGGTTCTCGATCCTCGGGCCACCAATCACGCATCTCGATGCATGATGACGAGAAGCCAAGTTTGCACAATCAATGTGAATGAATGCACACATAAACACATAAGGCCTAAAACTCTATCATGTATAGTCAAGAGCGTTAGCGTCGGTGACCGAGAATTGAGGCACGTTTCATCACTTCAAGTATGAAACGTTCCTCGTTTCTCGTGTTTGGACTTACACCTATTCCAAACAACAATGCAAAACAAGCATGGCAAGTAACATGCAAGGGACAAGCATGCAAACAACATGCAAGGGACAAGCATGCAAACAACATGTAAGAGACAAATATTCTAGTCATAATGCAATGCAACACAAGCATGCAAACAACAATATGGCATACACAATGCAAACAATATGGCATACTCAATGCAATGTAACATGGCATGCACAATGCTCAATGAACTTAAACCGAATATGGATAGACGTCAGTCATGCCCAAAACAAAGGCCATAATGATGAAACTAAGGCATGAAGATCAGGACAAGCATGCTCAATGCAATGGCCCATCAACTAGGCCTAAGAGCACAACTCTCAAGAGTGCTCAAAGAGTGACAAATGTGGAAGTGTAACAACACTCCAAGCTCTGAAATAAGGTATGAAATGATGCCTAATCACTCAAACAATACAAGTAAAGCATGCAAGGATCCTTAAGCATTAGAGCTAGCAAAGAGGACTACAAAGGAGGCATGCAATACATGGCACAAATGCATGAACCAACCATAAACAGAGCTCAAGTAGGTCAAAACAATGACCAAAACATGCCAAGATAGGAGCTCAAGGGTCTAGGCAAGCAAGCATACAAGCTAGGCCACAAACTAGGCAACAATATACAACCCCTAGAGGCACTCAAAGGGTGAAAAAAATAGGAACATGGCAGTCCTATATGCTCTGAAATGTCATGTTAAATGATGCCAAATCATGTACACAACACCAGTGAAGCATGCTATGGTGCTCAAAGCTTGAAACTAGCATATGCACTTGTACTACAACTATGCAAAACATGAAGCATATGGTCAAGGCAACCCAAAACAGCCCTAAAACATGCCAAAATGAGTATAAAACATGCATAGAAGGAAGCCAAAACAAGTTAGCATGAAGGGCATAAAGCATGATGAATGCAAGGCAAATAAGGTGGATTACACTACACCTACCAAGACCAAGCATGAGATGGCTTAACCAACAAAAATTAGAGTTATATCATGGCAAAATAACCCCAAATACACACTGAAATGATAGCTCGCAAGCTTAGGCATGAAGGCATACACAATGACTCATGTTTAAGGCATAAAGCATGAATCCTTCAAAGCATGGAATAAGTGAAAGGTGTGAGTGTATGAACACACTACATGTACTGAAATCACATTTCAAATGATGCCAAATCATGAAAATAGTCCAAGTAATGCATGCTAGTGAACGTAATACACAAAGCTAACAAGCTAGAATGCATTATAGCTATACAAAGCATGGCATGCATGACCAAAACAACAAAAATCAGAACTAGAGCATGCTAAAACATGGACAAAAGCTTCTTGAAGTTAAGCCAAAATCATGCTAGAATGACATGTTAAAGCATGATACACATTAGGCTAATTCATGGAATTGCACTACAAGTGCATGGAGCATGCGTAGGGCTATCAAACCAAACCTTAACAGAGGTATGACATGGAAAAACAACACCAAGAACATGCTGAAATGGACTCAAAACAAGCTAGAATGACATACTACTTCATGAAGCATACAAGACTAGTTTGTGAGAAATACATTACAAGTGTATAAGGCATGCAAGAGATGACAAAACCAAGTAAAAACAATGGCATACCATGCTAAAATAAGGCCTAAAATAGGCTGAGATGTGGCCAACACAAGCTTAACAAGCATGCTCGAACATGAGGCATACAAGGTAAGCATTCAAGACACACGGAGAGGGGATGACCCTCTCCTATTTGGGACCTTAAAACACCATTTCCACCACTAAAATTCCTCTGAGTTTCAAGGGTGAGAAGGCCAAAACAAGGTGGTCCCAATAGCTTAAAAAGAAGATACAAGAACAAGGCCAAACAAGGCCTAAGAGGGGATAGACCACCCCCAACACAAAAGTGACCTTAAACAAACATGTTAAGCATGAAAAATCAGAACCTTTTGCAGTAGAAAGTTAAGCCAAAAATATCATGCAAATAGGTTCAAAAGCTTAAACCAAAACAGGGGTTTAAAGGCTAGTTGGCTCACCCTTGAAGAACACCTTCAAAACCACAACTCCAGCAGCTTTTCTGAGCTCAAACCTGTCCAAGAACTCCAAAACCAACCTCAAAGAGCCTTAGCAAAAAAAGGATGGTGTTTGAGTGTGTGTTTGTGTGCAATACTATGATAAAACTACACTTTTGAGCACAAAAAATGAAGAAGAAGAGCAAGATAGATACAAAGATGTATGTATATCTCTCAAGGCAAATTTTCTAAACCTAGAAGAGGAGGGGGGAGGTTCTCTCTTATAGAGAACCAAAAGCTAAGCTTGTTGAGCAAGCTTAAGGTTCAAAGCCATCCCTTCATACATGTGTGTGGAGGATGGTTTCAGTGCCTTCCAACTGTGTCAGCTGGATGAAAATATCTCCAAAAAGGTCATGAAAAGCAGCCGACCACTTGAAGTGATCGACTAGCTACTTATAGTGGTCGGCCGACCACCACAAGTGATCTCCCAAAACAAAAACTGGTCAGCCATGGTGGGAGATGGTCTACACATTGAAAACAAGCTAGGGGTGTGGTGGCTGACCAAAAAAGGTGGCCCAAAGACCAAGAAAACTAGTTGTCAAACCAGAAAATCGGCTGGCAGGAGGAAAAGTGGTCTCCAAGGGGAAGAACTGGTCTCCCACCCTTGTACTAGCTTCCAAACAAGGAAAACAAGGTTTGTACCAAAAACAAACCAAAACGGATGCAAGACACAGTTTGGGAGGCAAAGCGCGCAGCCGAAAGCCTCAAAAACTTGTCTACGAGCACCAAAAGTGGTCTCCCGGACCACAGTGTCCCTCTAGGCAGAGGCAACAAGGCATGGTTCAAAAACTAAGCCAAACGGTGAACGTTAAGCGGTCCTGAGACAAGGCACGCGACCGAAGACTCTGAAAATCGGAAACTAGTCTCCAAGCGAGAAAAGTGGTCTACGACCACAAAGAGGTGGTCTACAAGACCTTTTCCTCCTTTAGGGAAGGGAAACAAGGCTTGGTCCACAAACCGAGCCAAAGCACAAAGAATTCAGAGGCTCGGAGGCAAGGCTCTCAGCCAAAATTCTAGAAACTCGAAACGAGCACAACATGCACGATCACCGAGCGCTCAATCGATGACGTTTGAGTCTTAAGGTCGGTCAAAAATGGGGTGTCTACAGGAGGGTAGGACACTAGCTGAACTAGACTTAGAGATGAATTGAGGTGGCGAACCTACGTAAACGAGAAACAGGACTTCGGAGGAGCGTGAGAGGTGTCGCTCTCCCCGTCATCGAAGTAGGTGTCCAAGTGGAGACGGGGTAGAGAAGTCTCCCAGGAAGGAGAGGTAGCAACGAGAGAGCTCCCCCCATTAATGAAACGAGACCAGCAGTACACCACGCCCGTTGAGTTTTTTGGTCTTCGTTGGGAATAAATTGATGACTAAAGCGGATTCGATTATCCACAATCCAAATGTGGTAGCCGAGTTTGCTCGACAGATTTTTTCGCTCGAAGTCCAGCAATCAATGGTCGGTCGGCCTGATTATGAAGTTTTTCGAGAGGGCGTCCATGGAGCAGTATACGTTTTTGTGCTGTGCGAAGAGAGATAGAGCAGAAAGACAGCCGCATTCGGAGCTTGGAAGCTCGTGCAGAGAAAGCCGAGAATGAGTTGAAGAAAGCTAAGGCTTCTGAAACGCAGTCAGCGAGTCAAATGAACCCGATTGTGGCGGAAAGAATAAACCAGCGTCTACTGGATCATGCGATTGTTGATCGAGATACAGAGAGCATGTTCGCAAGAGAAGCAATAAGAACGAAGGCCTACGAACAAGGTTTTCATGACAGTCGAAAAATTGGTATTGAAAAGACAAAGGAAAAATTACCTGAGGATGTCTGTCGGTGCGAAAATCATGGATTTAAGCATGGATGGATTAAGGCTCTGTAGGCTGCGAGTATCGATTCGATGTCACCTCTGTATCAGAATTACAAATTTCCTTTCGAAGCTTACGATGCTCAGAAATCTGATGATGAAGAGGGTACCGAATAGATTTAGATATCAATACAAATTATTGTACTTTTGAATTCGTCAAAAGCCATGTATTTGTGCTTATTTAATGAAATAAATATTTGTTGTATCGTTTTAATTAATGTTTGTATCCACTTGTGACAATCGTTTATTGATCCATGCCATTCTATTGTCAAATTTGGTCTTTCCGAATTCGGAGGATTACTCGGCTGTTCGTGCTTACAAATGGTGGGTGCTCCGTATTCGGAGACTTATTTGTCCCAAAAGTAACATCCACGAAGGGCGCTTTGAATTCGGAGTCTTATTGTGTTGGCCAATCATGATATCCACGAAGGGCGCTCCGAATTCGGAGTCTTATTGTGTTGGCCAATCGTGAGATCCACTAAGGGCGCTCCGAATTCGGAGGCTTATTTGGCCCAAACGTGACATCCACGAAGGGCGTTCTGAATTCGAAGGCTTCTCCGAATTCGGAGGCTTATTTGGCCTAAGTGTGACATCTATGGAGGGCGCTCCAAATTCAGAGGCTTATTCGACCCAAACATGGTATCCACGGAGGGCGTTCTGAATTCAGAGTCTTATTGTGTTGGCTAATCGTGATATCCACGAAGAGCGCTTCAAATTCGGAGGTTTATTCGGCCCAAACATGACATCCACGCAGGGTGCTCCGAATTTAGAGTCTTATTGTGTTGGGCAATCATGATATCCACGAAGGGTGCTCCGAATTCGGACGCTTATTGTATTGGTCAACTATGATATCCACGAAGGGCACTCCGAATTTGGAAGCTTATTCGGCCCAAACATGACATCCACGAAGGGCACTTCGAATTCGAAGTCTTATATTTGTTATTAAACCATTATTAACAAGATTGCGATAAGAAAGGGCATTGCACTGGGAAATTGAAATATGTATGCATAACATATCAGCAAAAATTCGAAACTAACTAGCACACCGTACAAGTTGGCTTAGTGATAAAATTTGCGCAAATGTGTGGAATTCCAGAGGTGTGGCAAACTTCTCCCAGGCATATCTTTGAGCCGATATGCCCCAGTTCCGGTGATTGAATCAACCTGATAAAGGCCGTCCCAGTTGGGGCCTAATTTTCCTTCTGCTGGATTCTTAGTAGTAGGAAGCACTTTCTTGAGGACCAATTCTCCAAGTGTATAACGACGGAACTACACGCGTTGATTATATGATTTCGCGAGCTGTTGTTGATACTGTGCCATGCAAGCAAGGGCACAATCTCGGCTTTCTTCAATTAGAGTCAAGTCCAAGGCCAACATCATGTCATTACAGCCCATGTCAAAAACCTTGGATTTCAGCGTGGGTAGGCCGATCTCCAGGGGGATAATTTCATGGGTTCGAAAGCACAAAGCGAACGGCATTTCCCTAGTGGATCAACTTGGAGTAGTGCGATGAGCGCACAACACACTAGGCAACTCTTCGACCCATCTACCTTTAGCTTTTCCAACCTTTTCTTGATGCCGTCTAGAATGACTTTATTAGAGGCTTTTGCCTGACTATTGCTTTATGGATATGCCGGCGAGGAAAAGTAAGGCCGGATACCATACGTGTTGCATAATTATCGGTATATGCCACAATCAAATTGCATGCCGTTGTTTGAGACAAGTGCTCTTGGTATACCGAATCGTGTTATGATGTTTTTCCATACAAAATGCTTAACATCGACATCTCGAATATGTGTTAAGGCCTCTGCTTCAACCCATTTTGTAAAATAGTCTATTGCAACAACCAGGAATCACTTGTTCCCTGGAGCTCGTGGTAGTGGTCCGATGATATCGAGTCCCCATTGAGCGAACGACCTAGGACTAGTGATAGAGGATAATTCCTCGGTAGGCAGATGAGTTAAAGAGGAAAATTTCTGGCATTGTACGCATTTCTTGACATAATTCTCGGCATCTGTTCGCATGGTTAGCCAATAATACCCCTGTGTTACAGCTCGGTGGGCCAATGAGCGTCTTCCAGAATGGGCACCATAGCTACCTTCATGTATTTCAGTTAAGAGTTCCTCAACTTTATCTAGGTGAACACATTCTAGGTACAGGCCAGAAAGGGATTTTTTGTAGAGCTTTCCATGTAGATCCAAGTAGTATCGCAGGGCTTTATTTCACAGTTTATGGGCTTTTTTCTTGTCCATTAAGAGTTGTTCTGAGGAAAGGAATACGACGATAGGGTCCATCCAACTTGGTCCTGGTTCAATGATGTTAATCTGGACTGGTTTAGAAGAGGTAATGCTCGGCTCAGGGATGAATCCTACTTCGATTGTCCGTTTCATTTCTGAATTGATGGCGGAGGCTAGGCAAGCAAGGGGCTCCGCATGCGTGTTCTGATACCGGGTTATTTGATGCAATTCGTGGTGGTCGAATTTCACAAGTAAGGAATTCGCCATTGTCATGTAGGCTTCCATGCGGTTATTTTTAGCTGCATACTCCCATTTCAGCTGGTTGATGACTAGTTTCCAGTCATAGAAAACAAGCAACCACCGCGCACCGAGGTGAAGTGCGTTTCGAAGGCCGGTTAACAATACTTTGTATTCGGCCTCATTATTTGATGCATCAAAGCCCAATTTAACTGCTTGCTCGATTATTGCCCCTTCAGGAGTCATGATTACTACGCCTACCCCACTGCCACATTGGTTGGATGACCTGTCATAGTACAACTACCAAATATCTCCAACGTTTAATCTCCAGTTGGATTTAGGTTTCACTTGCTCGGACTTGAAGTCGGTAAGGCATCCCGTGAATTCGGCTACAAAGTCGGTGAGCACTTGCCCATTGATGGCAGTTCTAGGAAAAAATTGGATATCATACTGGTCAAATTCCAAAGCCCATTTTGAAACTGTGGGGGCCGAATATTGGGAGTCGTAAAGAGGCCGAATAGTTGAACTTGGAGAGTTGAAAGATATATATAGAATTCGGCTCTGTCTCGCATGTTCAAATCCTACCCTATTCGGTCAAATGGCCGGTTGGGCAAGGGGTCGAGTGAAAAGTAATTTGCTACAAAAGCAGCCAAATGGCGAACTGAAGGTGGGCCCAACCTTGAGGCCCAAGAAAGAAAAGATATAAATAGAAGAACATCAGCCAGAAAGAGGTATGTGAGAACTAGTGTGCTTAACTTAAGAAAAATGCAATCAAGAGAGTATACATTGACTTATTCGTCGGAGTGCTAATTCCGGCACCCCCGACCGGAGTGTTCATTTCTTTTCAGGTGGCTAGTTGAGGATCACGAGCATCCTCCAGGATCGAAAAACTATTTCCAAACCACTTCCCCACAATTGGCGCCGTCTGTGGGAATACTTAAATACATCCATGGCGGGCGTAACGGAAGACCCTCCAATAGTCACTGACGAAACCACACAGAGAGACGACCTCACTCCAACAAACATGCTTGGACCAGAGACTATCACCGTAAGACGCACCTTGAACTTCGCCTCACCCTCGACTTCAGCGCATGAGACAATGCAAGCGATCATGGAACAAGAAAAGCAAAATGAACAGAAGTTGGAGAACGTGATCGCTGAGAGCGAACATCTTCGTCAAGATTTGGCCTTGGAAGTGGCGAAGTCCAAACAAACCGTGCGCCAGGATCCGGGACAACCTCTGAGGACAGGTGGTTAACGACCTCGAGCCCGACAACAAGACACTGATAGTGACCCCGACTCATTATCCCCAGAGCCCAATCTATAAGCATTAAACGTAGTTCTAACTAGCAGAAAATGTGCAGATTTAGTTAGTCTATCAACTACAACCCAAATAGAATCCATACCTCGAGAAGTCCAAGGTAGGCCAACAACGAAATCCATAGTCACATGTTCCCATTTCCATTCAGGAATAGGGAGAGGTTGAAGTAGACCACTTGGTTTCTGATGTTCAGCCTTAACTTGCTAACACTGAAGACACTTGGACACATATTCTGCAATCTCTTTCTTCATTTTAGGTCACCAGTAGGTTTGTTTCAAATCCCGGTACATTTTATTATTACTTGGATGCAAAGCAAATACGGATCTGTGGGCTTCATCTAAAACCCTCCGCTTTAGTTTTGGAATATCTGGGACACACATTCTGTTCCGAAATCTCAACACTTCATTCTCAATGCCAAACTCTACTTTTGGACTTGTCTCAAATTCACCAATCACTTTCTTGAGCAATTCATCCTCTTTCTGTTTCTGCTGGATTTCATCAATGATTGCAGGCTCGGCTGTAATGGCGGCTATCAATCCGCCCTATTCACACATTACCACTTCAATTTCAGACTTCTCAAAATCTTGCAAGATCTCTCTCTGTTCAGTAAGCAAACAAGCCATACTCCCCGTTGATTTTCTACTCAAGGCGTCAGCAACTGTATTAGCTTCCTGGGGTGATACTGAATCTCTAAATCATAAACCTTTATCAGTTCCAGCCATCTCCTCTGTCGCATATTCAACTCCTTCTACGTGAAGAAGTATTTCAGACTTTTGTGATCCGTGTAGACTTCACACTTTGCTCCATACAGATAATGCTGCCAGATTTTCAAAGCAAAAACAACTGCAGCTAATTCTAGGTCATGTGTTGGATAGTTCTTCTCGTGTGGCCTCAACGTGGGGAGGCATAAGCAATAACCGTTCTGTTCTGCATTAACACACAACCCAAACCTTTATAAGACGCATCGCTGAAAATTACAAAATTCTCCGTACCTGAAGGTAGTGTCAAGATTGGTGCAGTGGTCAATCTTGTCTTCAATTGATGAAAGGCTGATTCGCTATCATCGTTCCACTCAAAAGGTTGCCCCTTGCGTGTCAGTTGGGTAAGAGACACAGCTAACTTCGAAAAGTCCTTCACAAACCTCCTGTAGTACCCAGCTAAACCCATAAAACTGCAGACTTCTGTCATATTTGTCGGTGTGGGCCAATTCACAATTGCCTCTATTTTCTGGGGGTCCACCGAAATTCCTTCCTTGTTGATCACATGCCCTAAGAAAACAACTTCATCCAACTAAAACTCACATTTCTTTAGTTTAGCAAATAATTTCCTTTTTCGAAGTGTTTGTAGGACAGTTCTCAAATGATGTTCATGTTCAAGTCTATCGTTGGAATATATCAAAATGTCATCAATAAAAACCATAACAAATTCATCAAGGTAGGTTTTAAAAATTCGGTTCATTAAGTCCATAAATGCTACCGGAAATGGCATAACAAGAAACTCAAAGTGTCCATACCTCGTTCTGAATGCAGTTTTCTGAACATCTTCTGCCTTAACTTTCAACTGATGATACTTGGATCTTAAATCAATTTTAGAAAACACTTGTGATCCCTGCAACTAGTCAAATAAGTCATCAATACGGGGTAGGGGATATTTGTTCTTTATTGTTACCTTGTTCAATTCCCGATAATCAATGCACAACCGCAAAGTTTCATCCTTCTTTTTTACAAACAGCACTGGTGCACCCCATGGCGAAGTGCTAGGTAGGATGAACCCCTTGTTAAGCAGGTCTTGCAACTGTTCTTTCAATTCTTTCATTTCGGTAATAGCCATTCTGTAGGGAGCTTTAGAAATGGGTTGGGTGCCTGGCATAGTCTCAATTGTAAACTCTATCTCCCTGTCTACCAATTCCCCTGGCAATTCATTTGGAAACACATCCGGAGATTCTCTAACAATAGGGATATCATTCAATTCAACATTCATAGTTTGTTCAGTCAACACATAGCACAAATAACCCTGGCACCCTTTCCTGATTAGTTTACATGCTTTCATAGCAGATATCAAATAAGGTGGAGGCACTACCCCATTACCCACAAACACAATCTCTTTATGTTCTGGTGGTTTAAATACAACTTGTTTTGTCACACAATCAATGGTGGCACAATACTTGGTCAACCAATCCATGCCCAAAATTACATCAAAATGCCTAAAGTTCAAGGGCAACAAATCTACATATAGGATGGCATCCTCAACACGCATATCACAAAACCGGTATATAGATTCACACAATACAGATTCCCCCGATGGAGCAGACACACATAGCAGATATGGCAATAATTCTAAGGGTCTATTCAGTCTAGATGCAAATGCACATGTTACAAATGAGTGTGTTGATCCAGAGTCAATTAACACAAAAGCATCCTGATTACATATAGAAATGGTACCTGAGACAACTGCATTGGCATTCAGGGTATTGCCCGGGACAAGCGCAAAAACTCTCCCTTGTCTCATGGTATCTGCGGCGGGAGTAGATCTCGTAGTATTTCCTGGTTTTGGGACTGATGCTGTCGAACTAGTAGTAAATTTTCCACTGCTCTGCTTGTAATCTCTGGCCATATGCCCCTGTTTACCACAATTAAAACAAGCTCCTGACACACGGTAACAAACCCCAAGTATACAATGGGGTTGTATCTCGGGAAGAATTAGAAGTATTCGAGGAGCCCGTATTTTGCTTCTTGGAAAACTTCTTCTTTGAAAAGAAGCCCTGCCTTTTGTTGCCTTTCCATTCTGTTGTTGGCTTAGCCTGTCTAGCTATGTTGGCCTCTGATATGATGGCCCTGTCTAGCACCCCAATGTAGGTTTCTAGCTTCAAGACATTTACTCTTTCTAGAATGTCACTTTGGAGCCCACCTTCAAAATGTCTCGCCTTCTTATAGTCTGTATCAATCACATGTGGGGAAAACTTGGCCAATTCAGTGAATTTGGCCTCATACTCGGCCACTGTCATACTGTCTTGCTTAAGTTCCAAGAACTCTGCTACTTTCCTATCCTGGACACATTGCGGAAAGTACTTGTTATAGAAAATTTCCAAAAATTTCGCCCAATCAACATCTCTATGATTCTCACGCATTAACATCCACCATCTTCTTGCCTCGTCTTCTAGCATAAAAGTGGCTAGAAGCACCTTCTATGTCTCTGAACAGGGGAACATTTCAAACAATTTCTCAATGCTGAGGACCCGTGCTTTGGCTTTCAATGGATCTAATCCCCCGTGGAACTGTGGTGGTTTCATTTTCTTGAACTCTTTGGTGAGAGCTATGATTCGGTCATCATTCTGATTATCTGGCACGAGTGGTGCCAGAGGTGGAGGTGGCAGATGTAGTTGCTGCCACTGTTGTTGCCACTCCTGCTGCTGTCTCAAAGTTTCTGCCATTTCTTGTATCAACCTTTCCATTCTATCCATTCGGGCAGTAGAGGACTCTTCTAACTCATCACCTCTTGTTCTCACCATCTGATTGAACTTACATTATACTTTATACAAAAGATTTACAAGTATGCATATGTTAAAGAGCATACATATTCAAACAATTTGCAATGCAAGCAAATCACAACTTATAGCACATACTTGTCCATATCAAAACATTTAAGCATATTCTTGATGTTTTCAAATTCATACTTATCACATGAATGCATCCTAGATCTTTTCTAGACGCTTATTGCTCTTTTGGACAAGTGTGTGAATTATTAACTCGTGCTCTGATACCACTTTGTCATGACCCGAACCCGCTCCCGTGGGTTAAGGACATAACTGACCAGTAATCATGAGATTACCTACGGCCTCAAACCGAAACAAATGTAATTTAACAGAGTTAATGGGGGCCAAACGGAAGCAGTTCAAAACTTTGTCCATAGAGCTGTGCTTATGTGCACACCATAACATTTCAAACATTTTTGTGTTAATAACTCACATCAAAATATGTACCAACATAAAACATTGTACATACAGGATCATACAAGTTTAAGTCAGTCAAACCCAAGACTTATATACAAAGTAGTCCAATGCTTTCGCCAACATAACAAAACTATGAACAAAGGACAAAAGCGAAGACAGTCTCGTGCGTGAGACGTTTGGGCTGACTCCTCAAAACTCTGACTGTTTCTCACAATTTCATCGAGGCTGGTTCTGGACGTCCCTTGGCTCACCTACATGTACATGAATGAACGTGAGCGAAAGCCTAGTGAATAATATCAAATAAGGTAGATACATAAGCAATCTTTGAAACAGTTATAGCAGACGGCCTTTGGCCCGATCATTTATGTCAATCGGCCTTCGGCCCAATCATTTATGTCAATCGGCCTTCGGCCCAATCATTCATGTCCATCGGCCTTCGGCCCAATCATTCCTATCCATCGGCCTTTGGCCTAGTTATTCGTGTCCATCAACCTTTGGCCAATCATTCGTGTCCATCGGCCTTTGGCCCAATCATTCATATCAATCGGCCTTTGGCCCAATCATTCATATCAATCAGCCTTTGGCCCAATCATTCGTATCAATCGTTGTCTACTATTCAAATTAATGAACTCACAAAACTTACATAGATGTAAACAATTGGACAACAATATATTTCAAATATCTTGTTAAGATATTACTCACAGTGATTGGTTGGTTGGTTTGCCCTGGAGCTCGACCCTACACATTCCATGAACACAAAAGGGTCACAAACAATTCAATCCGTTCTAAATTCACATTTTCCTATTTAGGCTTCAATCTTATCTTCTTATCTCATTTACAATGTTCAATGTATGCCTAAGAGTACCTTGAAGTGAAAGAGAACAGAAAACGAAATACAAAAGGCCTAAACAAAATTTCAGGAAACAGGGTCCTCGCTCGAGCGGACCCATGAGGTCTGCAAAAGTACTGGATGCATCAAAATTACGCTCGAGCGTGAAGTCTGGTGCTCGAGCTGAAGGCCTGTCTACATAGCTCCCCACTCGAGCATGAACTTTCCCGCTCGAGCGGACATTCAACTCTGTAAAAATATTGGGAGCACGAAATTCACGCTCCAGCGGCGGTTTCCCCGCTCGAGCGGACATCAAATTTCTGGGTTTTCCAGAATGTGTTCTTGAGCTTCAACTTCGAATTCCAAGGCTCCAAATGCATGATTTTGACTCAAACTTCTAATATACTTGTGCTAACAGGATACAAACACCAAATTATATCACAATGGAGCTCAATTTCACAAATTACATACACGCATGCCTCAAATTGACCCAAACTCATCACCAATACATTAGATTCAAATATTTAAAACTCACACTTCCATGATTTGCACATGCATGTGGGAGATATACATTATTCTCAACTTAATCGGTGAAGAGGAAATCAAAGACATGGATTTGAACCAAAATTCAACATGGATCATACACATTGTGCTCAAATATGAAAAATCAAAGTAGTTTCTTACATGCATGTACATATTGGCTTGCAATTCAACAAAACTAACTCAATTTCACTTCAACCCTTACTCTTGATTATTAATCAACCTTAAATACACAAAATTACACATTAAACTCATGAGTTTACTTACCAAGAGGCTTAAACCTTTCAATCTAAAGCAATTTCTTGAGTGATCTTCCAAAATCCCCAAGCCTTAAGACCAAAACTTCAATCTCTTACACCTTCCCTCTCTAATCTGGCCCTCTCACACTCAAGAGCCCAATATCAGCCAAAAATGAATACCAAAAAGAGAGATTGAGTGTATATGGCCCCTTTTACAATATTTCCCACTAACTCAATTTAATAATAATAGATAATTGGGCACCAATTCACTAATTAAATCAATTTAATCTGGTTCGAATTAATTTTTCAATTAAATTTCACCGTAGGCTCTAAAAATTATGCCAATCATTATGGCGTAATCAATTTCGGGTTCTGCAGCCGATAAGGCCTTCAATTTTAATTCCAAAGCAGATAATTAAACAGATATTCCTACGGTAAATAGATAGAAATTCCAAACCACATATTTTCACATAATGGCACACAAAATGTATTAAACACATAATTATGCTCATATTAAGGACTAATTAACAGAATACAGAACATGGGTATTACAGAGTCCACGTATAAGGCATAAGCGAAGAAGAAACAGTTCAGACGAAGAAAACCAGCACGATCCCTTTGTACGACAGATTGCAAGGGCAGTGCTACCCAAGAAATTTAAAGCACTGTCATTCACCTTGTACGACGGTAAATCAGACCCCACCGATCACATCTTCCATTACAAGCAAGCCATCATGCTGCATGCAGATGATGAGGCTCTCATGTGCAGAATATTTTCAAGCAGTTTAGGACCACTGGCTGTCAAGTGGTATTATAAACTGGAGCCGGCTTCGATCAAGAGCTTCCACCAACTCCAGAAATCTTTCAGAGCAAGGTTTATCACTAATGAGGTCCAGCCAAAGTAAGATGATTCCTTCTGGGCAATGTAGATTCAACCGGGAAAAACCCTTCATGTATATTCGGCATGGTATTGGGAGTGTTTTAATCTGGTAGATGATGCTTGCAATGACTCCATGGCCATTACCGCCTTCAAGATGGGGTTACATCCCGACAGTGCCCTCCGCAGCTCTTTGAGCAGACGACCCCCCAAAACAGTCTGGTCGTTGATGAAGAAAGTTGAGGAATACTGTAAAGTAGAAGATGACGCCTTGCAGGTTAAATTCGGAAACGTGGCTAACAAAACGGCTCCTTCCCAAATTGCTCAGCCGTTAAATTCTGTACGACCTCAGAGCCTTGAACCACGACATCAGGCTAAACGAAACAAGAGACGAGATTCTCGCCGATCAAACGACCCTTGTCGACCAAGCGACCAATGCTCCAACCGAGCAAATGAACTGCTGCAAGTCGATAGTTGGCGCACAAGCACGTCGACAAGAAATATACGGAGTTGACAAAGCCGATCAGTGCGGTTACGCCCAAAATCCAACACCTTCCGTTCTTCAAATGGCCGTTGAAAATGGTGGGACCTCCCGACACGCGAAGACGGGATGGGCGGTGCGAGTATCACAAGGATCATGGCCATAACACTAAGAGTTGTTATGCATTAAAGGATCACCTGGAGGAATTGGTACAGGATGGTCGGCTACAACAGTACGTTCAAAAAGGCAACTCCACCAAAGCAATAGCCTTGAGACAGGATTCACCTCCACTCGGCGTGATCCACATGATATATAGCCTACTGATGTCATCCGCGGTGCATACGATTCAGTCGAATCTTGATGCTCAAGATTAACTCACTCCGACTAAACGGCCCCATGAAGCTGCGAGCATTATTTTTGATGATTCAGATTTGGCTGGAGTGACACTTCCCCACATTGATCTCGTGGTAATCGAGTTACGCGTAAACCGATTCACCGTTGAGCGTGCACTCATTGACCCAGGGAGCACATCGGAAGTTATATATTAGAAGACATTCACCAAACTTGGCTTCTCCGAATCGGATCTTTCTCTGGCTCCTTATCCACTATTTGCCTTCAATGCCAATCCAGAATACCCGTTGGGGAAAATCACACTACCCGTTCGAGCGGGCTCCCGAACAGTGGATGTGGAGTTCTTGGTCGTCAAGCTACCATCGCCGTATAATCTCATCATGGGGCGATCTTGGTTGCATACGATATTGACCGTGCCAAACACCTATCATCAGCTGCTACGCTTCCCGACAGAACGCGGCATTGAGCAAATCCGTGGCTGCTAGAAATCGGCATCAGTATGTTATCTCCTTGCTGAAAAAATGCTGAAGGAGTTGCAAGTGAACTCTATTGAGGTAATGGATCGGGAGAGCCTCGACGATGTTGGGCGTCTCCCAAATGAAAAGGCCACGGAAGCACTAGACCGAGTTGAAATCAATGGAAACCCAGATAGGTTCTTCATGATCGGCGCCTCCCAGCCGACAGACAGCAGCTAATTTCCTTCCTGCTCGGCAACCTTGATGTATTTGCATGGACTCCATATGAGATGCCGGGTGTAGATCCGTCTGTTTCGCAGCACCATTTAAATGTTGATCCTAAATGCAAGCCGATCATTAAAAAAAGCTGGCGATCAGCCGCAGAGCACACTACCGCCGTTGTTGAAGAGGTTGACCAGCTGCTTGACACCGGGGCAATCAGGGAAGTGATCTACCCTACATGGCTCTCTAATACTGTGGTGGTGAAGAAGAAAATTGGGACTTGGCGAGTCTGCGTTGATTTTAGGGACCTAAACAAAGCCTGCCCCAAAGATTGTTTTCCTCTCCCTAGGATAGACCAACTTGTAGATGCTATGGCACGTCATCAGCGTATGAGCTTCCTCGATGCCTACAGAGGCTACCATCAAATCGCCATGCATCCAGAGGACCAAGACAAAATTGCATTCCTCACCCCACGAGGAACCTATTTGTGACGACCCATAATTTTTCCCTTCGCTCGAGCGGAGGATTTGACGCTCGAGCGGACATTTGGGGTTCTCAGCAATTTTGCAGACGGCCTGAGATTCTGGGAGTTGTGAATCTCCGCTCGAGCGGAGAAGTTGACGCTCGAGCGGACTGCTTTATTGGTCTGATCCAACTACACCATTAAATCAACAAATTCCTCAATTCCCCTTAAATTAATTATACAAATTAATTCATTAAAACAACTAGGGTTTTTCCCAAAATTACCAAAATACCCCCAACATATCAAAATACCAAAACTTAGAACAAAACTTATAAGATGGAGTAGGAAATCCCTACCTCAAAGAAAACAACCCAAATGAGGAAGACAGAGATGAATGCCCAAATTCCAATGTGCTCCAAATCACCAAAAGCTCAGATTAGAATGAAGCCCAAGCCGCCCTCTATCTTTCTTACAAAGAACTTAAGATGGATTCACACTAGAAGTAGATGAACCCTTAAAGAGAAGATGAATTTTGAGGGAGAGAAGTCGGACCTAGGGCTTAGAACCAAAAAGAATAAGAAAAGACTGATCAAAACCCGCTGCTGGGTATATAAACTGGACAGGCTCGCTCGAGCGAAGACTTTGTCGCTCGAGCTACCAGACACAGAGAAACTACGCTCGAGCCAAGGAAGCCTTGCTCGAGCCAA
>NW_021024632.1:1129503-1143892 GCF_004153795.1 Camellia sinensis | reverse complement strand
TTAGGGCGCGTTTCAAAGTGGGCTCTTGAACTTGGCCAGTACGATATTCAGTTTCTGCCTAGAACCTCCATTGGGCTTTAGGCTTTAACAAGTTACAAGGGCTTTATGCCATCAGAAGTTACAAGGGCTTTATGCCATCAGAAGTTACAAGGGCTTTATGCCATCAGAAGTTACAAGGGCTTTATGCCATCAGAAGTTACAAGGGCTTTATGCCATCAGAAGTTACAAGGGCTTTATGCCATCAGAAGTTACAAGGGCTTTATGCCATCAGAAGTTACAAGGGCTTTATGCCATCAGAAGTTACAAGGGCTTTATGCCATCAGAAGTTACAAGGGCTTTATGCCATCAGAAGTTACAAGGGCTTTATGCCATCAGAAGTTACAAGGGCTTTATGCCATCAGAAGTTACAAGGGCTTTATGCCATCAGAAGTTACAAGGGCTTTATGCCATCAGAAGTTACAAGGGCTTTATGCCATCAGAAGTTACAAGGGCTTTATGCCATCAGAAGTTACAAGGGCTTTATGCCATCAGAAGTTACAAGGGCTTTATGCCATCAGAAGTTACAAGGGCTTTATGCCATCAGAAGTTACAAGGGCTTTATGCCATCAGAAGTTACAAGGGCTTTATGCCATCAGAAGTTACAAGGGCTTTATGCCATCAGAAGTTACAAGGGCTTTATGCCATCAGAAGTTACAAGGGCTTTATGCCATCAGAAGTTACAAGGGCTTTATGCCATCACATGGGCTTAATGCCAATCTATGTTCAAGGGCTTCATGCCAACTTTTCAAGGGCTATATGCCATCTTTCAAGGGCTTTTTATGCCATATGTTTCAAGGGCCTTAGTGCCATACGTTACAAGGGCTTTATGCCATCACATGGGCTTAATGCCAATCTATGTTCAAGGGCTTCATGCCAACTTTTCAAGGGCTATATGCCATCTTTCAAGGGCTTTTTATGCCATATGTTTCAAGGGCCTTAGTGCCATACGTTACAAGGGCTTTATGCCATCACATGGGCTTAATGCCAATCTATGTTCAAGGGCTTCATGCCAACTTTTCAAGGGCTATATGCCATCTTTCAAGGGCTTTTTATGCCATATGTTTCAAGGGCCTTAGTGCCATACGTTACAAGGGCTTTATGCCATCACATGGGCTTAATGCCAATCTATGTTCAAGGGCTTCATGCCAACTTTTCAAGGGCTATATGCCATCTTTCAAGGGCTTTTATGCCATATGTTTCGGGGCTTTAATGCCAATGTGTTTCAAGGGCTTTATGCCGTTTTGATAAGAGCTTCATGCCATTTTGTTAAGGATTTCAAGGCCGTTCCGTAAAAGATACTTAAAATATAAATGACTTTGATGAAATCCGTATTTGGAGTTACGAAATGTTTCATATGATAAGTAACTTCTGAAATGAGAAAAATGCTATGAACTTATGATATGTTTATAATATGATATGCTTGCCGGATAATTTTCCCCAAAATGCCTAGATGCACTATGGAACCCCGAATGTTCAAGATATGACAAGTTTTCTGAAAAAGATACTTAGCTATGCATACAGAAACAAATAAACCATATGTTCTCTTTATTGATAAACACACGGATATGGATTATAATTCACGTTGAGCATTGAATTGTTATGTATTATTATTCACTGAGCTCGACTCACTCTGTTTTATGTTTGTTTCTGTAGGCACTCAACCTGGAGATCAACCTTCACTTGTGGCTTTTGTTACCCAGTTGTCAAACCCTGAGTATCTAAGCTCTTAGATGTTGATCGTTCAAGTCATGGAGTTTTGCTAAGTTTTAATTTGTACCCTAAATGTCTGTTAAGATCGGCGTATATGTATATGTACTTAGCTATCTTCAGGTGCATGTCACTGTATATTTATCTGCATTATGTTCTGTTGTGATCCTGGCATGGTAGTGGTAGCTCAATGGATATTACTATTATTTTTTTTACGCTATTATATACTATTAAATGCTTCCGTTCAGGCCCCATAGATTATATTCATCGGATTTTATGTCTGTTTTCTGAGGTGGTCATGCCCAAACTTTTAGGGGCGAGTTCTGGGTGTGACAAGTGGTATCAGAGCACGAGTTGCTATCTCACACACGGATCCATTGAGCTGTAGGATGTCTAGAAAAGACTTAGGCTTCATGCATGACATCCTTAGTACATACGAAAAGACTGATAGCAACGGTAAATGTAATTTGTTCACGTTAACGATTATGAGCCATGTTTATTGTATGTTCCTTGCGTATATATTGTGATTGATTGTTGTGTAGAGCATGGCGGAAATAAGGATAGAGAATCACCTCGGGTTGGGTAGACAAAATGAAAACGGAAAGTGATTGGTAAGTAATGCACATGCACGTTTTGGTTGTTATTTTGAACTGATAGTTACCTATCATTTATTTAGATGACTTGCAAATTGCTTAAACACTAAGTATGGAATATTTATGATGCAGTTATGTCTTCCTTGTCATGGTACTGTTTGGACCAATGACTTTTGACTTAAAAAAAAAAAAAAAAACAAAATATTGTGATACGTATCCTATTTTGTTAAGCGCATGACAATGACATGATATGACAAGCAATGCTTTATTTTCTGATATGTTATGTTACGAATTAAGGAATGATGATCCATATATGTAAAAATATTCATGGCATCCTTAGTATAAGGCCCTTGCCCGGGGGTAATGATACCGTGGTTTCAGTATGTTACAAGATATGTTTTGCCATCGACGGTCTCGTACGGATGGTGCCACCGACGGTCTTGTACGGGTGGATTATGATCAAGCATAAACTCTGATTTCTATTTTTGATTCAAGTATAACTAGGAATATGTATGAATATGTTTCTATTTATCTATTTCGTTTATGTGGGGATTTGATTATGGAATCCGTGACATGTGATCTGAAGTCTATAAGCTACCGCAAGAATTCAAATCCTGCCTTTGTATATTAAGTGACTTAAGATTGAAAAATCATTTTTGTGAAAGATTTCTGTGTACTTATGCAAATGTTAGATATTGTGACGTTGTCCTATATCACCTATAAGAAAGTTATGATGTGAACTGTTCTGCACGATATCGTGGATTTTGGTGAAAACAAATGGACATGGGAATAATCCATTTTGCTAATGGGTTAGCAATACGTATTGGGCATTTACCATCTCTTGCATGTTTAGACAACTTTGTACAATACTCACTACGTGATTACAAATTGATTTATGACTATATTGAATTAATCTTACCAAGAATTACGTCTTACCAAGAATTACGAACTTTGATGTTACGAGATCGAGTTACTCCTTTGTTATACTATTGCATATGTTGTTTGATAGTATGGAATCTGGAAGGATGTGATTTTTATGGTTACTGTATCCTTAATGAGATTTATACTCTTATGAATGGATTTGATAGAATCTATGTACGCGAAATAACTGAAAACTCTATTTATGTTAACTGAGTGAGCCAGATGACTAGTCTCTAATTTTGTATGACCGTTTGCTGACCCACTATAAGTATATGACAAGAAAAAGAGCGAGCCAAGGAAAATATCATACCTTACGGTTATGATTGATTAATCAAGTAAGATTTTGAATTCGATTTCTAGCCTTGTTTTGATAGCTGTATTTATTATTCAGATTTGAACTTATGACGGCATGATCAGGTGTTTATAATGGGAATTCTTCTTCCCACCGTTCCGACCTTGTCAACAATTAGTAAATGTGGTTTTGACTCCACATAACGATATGATTTTGATATGTTTTCGGAAATGAAATATGACTTTGAGCTTATCACTGTATTGGGGACTGGTGAAATGGAATATATCGTGCCTCTTAGGCAAAACCTTATTTGGTAGGTTCTAAGATCTGATTCAATGATGCAAAATCGGATTTTAATTTGACCACGTAATTAAGTTGTTTTGAGAACTATATGTAACTATAATGGTCATGTACCACCGAGTAAATTGCCTTATAAGATTCACTTAAGGAATTAATGTATGCTGTAAGAATTTATAAATCATGTTTTCAATCCTTGTTTTGTACCTTTAAATGTTACGATGAAATCCCCTGAGCAGTTAAGACTAAATAGTGAAACCATGTTTAAGGATGCCTATCTGTTTAACAAGAAACGTATCTGTTATACTTAGAATAATCGAATAAGGAATTGGAAGCCTTAAGGGTTTAATTATCTGAATTGATTATGTATCTGTGATCAGCATAATTCTTATGTAATCTTAAGTATGTTTATGAGATTTCAATTTCGGAATGATTTAACGATTGGATTTTGTCCTATATGCTTTAGTCTTCTTACGTATAGAAGAAATAAGGGTTGAAAAGAAGAACATAGATCTTCTAGGGAGCAAATGAGAAAGTAAAAAGGGTATAGAAATCCTAAAGCTTAAGGTATGTTGTTTGGCCTCACTTGAAGTTAAGTAGGAACTCCTCTATGTAATTGGCTTTAAGGAGTAATTGTATGATGGTCTTCACTGCTGTTTTTTTTTTTAAATGTCAAGTGGAATAAAGAATTGGTGATGCCGTTAAGTGAAGTGTAATTGAAAATTTGTTGTTAATTGAGAAGTTGTTATGGACTTTGGGATTATAAATGGTTAGTGTTGCTTCTTACCCGTTGAAATTCTGATATGTATGTGTTGATCGAAAGTATTTGTGACCCTATCCTATCCCAAGTGTGGATCTAGTTTCGGAACATTACAGGGTGTGTTTCCGTTTATGTTTGAATTGTCTTCTATTTGGTTTCTTCAATTTCGAGGACGAAATTTCTTAAGGCGGGAAGGATGTGACGACCCAGAATTTTTCCCTTCGCTCGAGCGGAGGATTTGACGCTCGAGCGGACTTTTGGGGTTCTCAGCAATTTTGTAGACGGCCTGAGATTCTGGGAGTTGTGAATCTCCGCTCGAGCGGAGAAGTTGACGCTCGAGCGGACGATTTTATTAGTCTGTGCGCGCTCGAGCGGTTGAAGCGACGCTCGAGCGTGAGAAGTAAGATTTCCCTTGACATTGTAGTGGTGTATTTGGAATCTTCTTATTTTATTTTGGAGTATTGTTTGGGGTAGAAATATGACGGTGAAGTAAGATGGGACCAAAAACTTTAATTCGAACAATTTGTTTATGTTCAACAGCCACTCTTTTGCCCTTTTCTTTTTCCACACTTTGAATTTGAATGTGAGGTTAGAACCATTGAAAAGCTTATCTCCAGGGCTTCAATTTGGACACAAGAATGGCCTAAAACGGAGCCCGGATGAGAGAGTTATACATGATTAAAGTTTTGGGATCTGTGCTGGGAGCAGGTACGCTCGAGCGGGAATAAGGACGCTCGAGCGGGGTTGGCGAGTACAGCAGCGTAAAAACGGGATTTTGAGATCTTGTTCCACATTTTCTTTCCCCTTTCTTCTTTCCTCTTCTCCTAAGTCCGAAACCCTCCAAAACCCTAGCCTCAAAACCTTGATTTCCTCTATTTTGAGCAACAATCCACCATGGTTTTTGCATCAAGGATGGAGAACAAGAGAAGATCAATGTTTTTACCCGATTGGAATTCGGATTTGCGAAGGCTTCTTCTCAAGGTCGCTTCTTTGCTTGATTATGGAGGTAGGAGTCCTAGTTCTCTTCAATACTTACATCAAAATATAGATTTGTGGTCTTTCTATTGTATAAATATACGAATTTGCATTTTTGGGCAAATAGAGTAAATTATGAGATTTGGGAATTTCGGGTTTGAAGCATTGAGGGTTCAATTGATGGGTTAAGGTGATGGAGTATGACCCTTAGATGTTTAATCAAGGAGAAACTTGGGATGTAAAGTCATGGTATGAGAAGTTTGTATTTTTTTATGGAAAACTTTATATTTTTCTTGAAACCCTAGGTTAATTTGTGATGCTAAATAATGATTTTTGCCCAAATGGAAAATAGAATCATGAAATTGGTGGGTTGAATTATGCATGTACAAGTTGAATTGGATTTTTGAGATGTTTTGAAATAATGTTAAAATTTGCGAATGAACCTTGTTATGAGCATTGTGAATCATGTTAAAATGAGAAAGGAAATTAGGGGAAATGACTCAGAAAATTAATGTGTGACCTCATATGTGTGTAGGACACGCTTCGGGAGGAATAAACGCTCTACCAGCACATTGTGAGTAATAGTACGGAGATGTACATTCTATTGATTATTGATAATTATTATCACTAACGCTCTGTTTCTTGTAAGTGTTACACGAACATGTTACATGAACAATTATGATGAGTGAAAGTCAATGTGGACGTTGAAAGAATGGCATATATCGGTATGACTTTAGAATGATTTCGTTCTATCAATAGCGAATAATAAATTCTCTATTATCTATAAGCAAATTACGTCGTTTCTTAATGAATAAATAGAATTATGTTCATCTTTAAGCCAAGTATCTGTGTGAAACTGAGATTATTCTATTGTGTTACTTATGGACCCGAGGTCATCAAGAACCTGTGACACGCATGCAATGTTTAATATTATTATGTGGCCTCAGTTAATAATTGATATGATTATTATTAATCAGTTGTTCGCGAGACACCTGTATTAATTTGTAATCAGGCCATGGGAAACTTATGTGCATTATTGCATACTGATACTTTAAGAAGACTGAAATCATTCCTATTACAAGTTTCATGGGCTTTATGCCATTACAAGTTTCATGGTCTTTATGCCATTACAAGTTTCATGGGCTTTATGCCATTACAAGTTACATGGGCTTTATGCCATTACAAGTTTCATGGGCTTTATGCCATTACAAATTTCATGGGCTTAATGCCATTACAAGTTACATGGGCTTTATGCCATTACAAGTTTCATGGGCTTTATGCCATTACAAGTTTCATGGGCTTAATGTCATTACAAGTTACATGGGCTTTATGGCATTACAAGTTTCATGGGCTTTATGCCATTACAAGTTTCATGGGCTTTATGCCATCAGAAGTTACAAGGGCTTTATGCCATCACATGGGCTTAATGCCAATCTATGTTCAAGGGCTTCATGCCAACTTTTCAAGGGCTATATGCCATCTTTCAAGAGTTTTTCATGCCATATGTTTCAAGGGGCTATTGTGCCAGATGTTCCAAGGGCTTTTATGCCAATGTGTTTCAAGGGCTTTATGCCGTTTTGATAAGAGCTTCATGCCATTTTGTTAAGGATTGCAAGCCGTTCTGTTAAGGGCTTAAAGCCACTGTGTTTAAGATTAGGCCCAAGGCCGTTCTGTAAAAGATACTCAAAGTATAAATTATTTTATGAAATTCGTATTTGAAGTTACGAAGTGTTTCATATGATAAGTAATTTCTGAAATGAGAAAAAAATGCTACGAACTTATGATGTGTTTATAATATGATATGATTTCTAGATAATTTTCCCCAAAATGCCTAGATGCACTATGAAACCCTGAATGTTCAAGATATGACAAGTTTTCTGACGAAGATACTTTACTAGACATACAGAAACAAATAAACCATATGCTCTCTTTATTGATAAACACACGGATATGGATTATAATTCACGTTGAGCATTGAGTTGTTATGTATTATTATTTACTGAGCTTGACTCACTCTATTTTATGTTTGTTTCTGTAGGCACTCAACCTGGAGATCGACCTTCACTTGTGGCTTTTGTTACCCAGTTGTCAAACCCTGTGTATCTAAGCTCTTAGCTGTTGATCGTTCAAGTTATGGAGTTTTGCTAAGTTTTAATTTGTACCCTAAATGTCTGTTAAGATCGGCGTATATGTATATGTACATAGCTATCTTCAGGTGCACGTCGCTGTATATTTATCTGCATTATGTTCTGTTTGTGATCCTGGCATGGTAGTGGTAGCTCAATGGATATATTGTTATTATTATTATTATTTTTGTTTGCTATTATATACTATTAAATGCTTCCGTTCAGGCCCCGTAGATTATATTCATTAGGTTTTATGTCCGTTTTCTGAAGTGGTCTTGCCCAAACGTTTAGGGGTGAGTTCTGGGTGTGACACTATTGCTGTAAGGTTATGCCTTTTGGGCTGAAGAATACGGGGGTAACTTATCAGAGACTAGTCACCACCATGTTCAAGGAGCAACTCGACCACACTATGGAAGTGTACATTGACGATATGGTAGTCAAGTCCAAGGAAGAGCAGAATCATATAGCTGATCTAGAAGAGACATTCAGCATTCTACGCAAATATGGAATGAAACTGAATGCTTCCAAATGTGCGTTTGGGATCGGCTCTGGCAAATTCTTGTGTTACATCGTCAACTACTGAGGAATTGAAGCCAAACCAAGGCAAATCATAGCAATCCTGGAACTCGGCTCCCCTCGATCGGTCAAGGAGGTTCAGAAGTTAATGGGGATGGCCGCCACACTAAACAGGTTCATCAGTCATTCCACGGACTGCTGCCGACAATTCTTTCATACGCTACGGTAGGGCAAGGCTTTTGAATGGTCTGCCGAGTACGAAGCCGCTTTCAACGGCCTCAAGACCTACCTCCGATCAGTTCTACTCTTAACAACGCCTTCGGTAGGTGACCCGCTCATTTTGTATCTGGCAGTTTTCGACCGGGCCGTTAGCGTCGTACTGATAAAGGAAGAGCTGGGGGAGCAGCGGCCAGTGTATTATGTGAGCAAGGAAATGGTTGACGCCGAAACACGCTACCTTCCGTTGGAAAAACTTATTCTGGCCCTCGTCATGGCAGCGAGAAAGTTGATGCATTACTTTCAGGGGCATACCATCGGGGTGCTAACGGACCACCCTCTCCGGTCAGTACTCCGTAGTGCAGAAGCATTAGGGCGCGTTTCAAAGTGGGCTCTTGAACTTGGCCAGTACGATATTCAGTTTCTGCCTAGAACCTCCATCAAGGGACAGGTGCTTGCCGACTTTGTGGCCAATTCGCTGGGGGTCTTGCCGACCTCAGGTTTGATGAAATTCGACCTAAGCCGAATTGGAGAATTTATGTTGGGGATATTTGGCAGTTGTACTGTGATGGATCATCCAATCAACGGGGCAGCGGAGCCGGAGTAGTAATCATGGCTCCTGACGGTGCAATAATTAAGCAGGTCGTCAAATTTGGCTTCGAAGCATCAAATAACGAGGCCGAATATGAAGCCCTTCTGGCCGGTTTGCGGAATACACATCTTCTGGATGCTCGGCGTTTGCTGGTATTTTGCGATTCAAAACTAGTAATCAATTAGCTAAAGGGGGAGTACGCGGCGAAAAATGACCGTATGACGGCTTACATGAAATCGGCTAGCGCCTTGCTGGCAAAATTTGACCACCATGAATTGAATCAGATAACACGTGATCAGAACACACATGCAGACACCCTAGCTTGCCTAGCCTCCGCCATTAACTCAGAGATTAAACGGACCATTGAAGTAGGTTTCATCCCGAAGCCGAGTATTGGATGGACCTCATTGCTACATTCCTGTCTTCCGAACAGCTCCTAGCGGACAAGAAAGAAGCGCAGAAGCTGCGAAACAAAGCCCTACGATACTACTTGGATCCGCAAGGAAAGTTTTATAAAAAATCCCTTTTTGGTCCGTACCTGGAATGTGTACACCCGGACAAAGTCGAAGAGCTTTTGACTGAAATGCATGAAGGCAGTTGTGGTGCCCATTCTGGCGGGCGCTTTTTAGCCCATCGAGCTATAACACAGGGGTATTATTGGTTGACAATGAAAACTGATGCTGAATGCTATGTGAAAAAATGTGAACAGTGCCAGAAGTTCTCCCCGTTAACCCATCTGCCTGCTGAAGAGTTAAGCTCTATCACCAGTCCCTGGCCGTTCGCCCAGTGGGGACTTGATATCGTAGGACCGTTGCCGAGGTCCCTAGGGAACAAGCGATACTTGATCGTCGCGATGGATTACTTCACAAAATGGGTTGAAGCGGAGGCATTAACGCACATTCGAGATACTGATGTTAAACGCTTTGTATGAAGAAATATTATAACATGATTGATTTGGCATTCCAAGAGCACTTATCTCAGACAATGGCACCCAGTTTGATTGTGGCGTCTACCGAGAGCTGTGCAGCAAATATGGTATCCGACCTTACTTTTCCACTCCGGCTTACCCATAAAGCAATGGTCAAGCCGAAGCCTCTAACAAATCCATCTTGGACGGCATCAAGAAGAGGCTAGAGAAAGCTAAAGGCAAATGGGTCGAAGAATTGCCAAGTGTATTGTGGGCTCATCGAACTACACCGAGGCGATCCACTAGAGAAACGCCGTTTGATTTATGCTTTGGAACCCTCGTGATCATACCCCTGGAGATTAGCCACCTAACTCTAAAATCGCAAGTTTTTTATATAGGCCGAAACGACATGATTCTGGCTTTGGATTTGATTCTGATCGAAAAACGAAGAGATCGTGCCCTTGTGTCCATGGCACGATACCAGAAATAGCTCGCTAAGTCGTACAATCAACGTGTTCAGCTACGCCGTTACACACCAGGAGAGTTGGTCCTGAAGAAAGTACTTCTAGCTGCCAGGAAGCCGGCTGATGGAAAATTGGGTCTAAACTGGGACGGCCCTTATCAGGTCGATTCGATTGCAGGAGTGGGGGCATATCGGCTCAAAGACATGTCCAGAAGGAGTCTGCCACCGCCTTGGAATTCAACGCACTTGTGTAAATTCTATCATTGAACCCGACCTGTGCAGAATCATACTAGTTTTGAATGGTTTGCCACGTACACATTCCATTTTTATAATGCAAAGATTCTTGTTTACTTACTGTGAAATCTAGTTCAAAAGTGTTCCGATAAAGCCTCTGGATTCGGAGTGCCCTTCGTGGATATCACGATTGGCCAAACAAAGTCTTCGGATTCGGAGCCCCATTGGCGCATGACACTTTTAGGCTAACAAAGTCTCTGGATTCGGAGCCCCATTGGCGCATGACGCTTTTGGACCGACAAAGCCTCCGGATTCGAAGTGCCCTTCATGGATATCACGATTGGCCAAAATCTCCGGATTCGGAGCCCCATTGGCGCATGATGCTTTTGGGCCGAGAAAGTCTCCGGATTTGGAGCCCCATCGGCGCATGACGCCTTTGGGCCGATAACGCCTCCGGATTCGAAGCACCCTTCGTGGATATCACGATTGGCCAAACAAAGTCTCTGGATTCAGAGCCCCATTGGCGCATGATGCTTTTGGGCCGAGAAAGTCTCTAGATTCGGAGCCCGATTGGCGCATGACGCCTATGGGCCGATAAAGTCTTCGGATTCGGAGCGCCCTTCATGGATATCACGATTGGCTAAACAAAGTCTTCAGATTCGGAGCCCCATCAGCGTATGACGCTTTTGGGCCGATAAAGTCTACAGATTCGGAGCGCCCTTCGTGGATATCACGATTGGCCAAACAAAGTCTCCGGATTCGGAGCCCCATTGGCGCATGACGCTTTTGGGTCGAGAAAGTCTCTGGATTCAAAGACCCATCGGCGCATGATGCCTGTGGGCCGATAAAGTCTCCAGATTCGGAGTGCCCTTTGTGGATGTCACGAATGGCCAAACAATGTCTCCAAATTTGGATCCCCATTGGCGCATGGCGCTTTTGGGCCGAGAAAGTCTCCGGATTCGGAGCCCCATCGGCGCATGACGCCTGTGGGCCGATAAAGTCTCCAGATTCGGAGCGCCCTTCGTGGATAACATGATTGGTTGATCTGCGGATTCGAAGTGCCATCGGATTCGGAGTGCTCATCGTAGATATCATGATTGGCCGACAAAAAGCCTCTGAATTCGGAGCCCTAGTTGTGCATAACACGTTTGGGCCGAACAATACTCCGAATTCGGAGCGCCATACACGAAGGTTAAAGCATATAAATATTCAAAGTGGAATGTTTTGTTAAGCTGAGCCGGCTAAAGCCGTTTACACTAAAAGCATACAAACGTTGAAAATGAAATGCTTGAATAAGTTAGGCCGGCGCAACCGCATAAACAATTAAAATATGCAAACATTCGAAATGAGATGCCTAATTAGGCATGCAGCCATTGACAATCAAACAAAAACATTTAAAATAAAACATTTTATTAAAATATCCAATAGATACATAGCTGACGCCCAAACTGTGTTGGAATGTTTACAATATATGTCTAGTCCTATTCGTCATCGCCCTCGTCATCGCTCTTCTCAATTTCGAAAGCGTCAAAAGCAAAGTCGTGACGATGATATAATGGCGACGCTGACTCAACTCCTGCTCCTTGGAGTGCCTCTGAGGCTTGGAGAGCCTTGATCCACCTGTGCCTGAAGCCCCGATTCTCGCATCGACATACTTCCTCTGCGAGTTTCTCTTTGGTCTTGTCTATTCTGAATCTTCGGCCGCCGTAGAAGCCTTTTTCATAACCCACGGTCCTTGCATTTTCCACGGCAAACATGCTTGCCGCATCCCGATCGGTGATCGCGTGACTTAACAGCCGTTGGGTCACTCTCTCCTCCATGACTGGGTTAGATTGACCCGCAGCACGCGGCTCGGTGGTTTGGGCCTTCTTAAGTTCCCTAAGCTCACGCTCGGCCTTCTCTGCGCGAGCTTCCATGTTCCGAATTCGTTCATCATTTTTCTCTATTTCTCGCCGCACGGCGCGCAGGCGCATGCCAACTTCATAAGCGGTATACAGCCCCCTCACCGCCCCGTGGATGCCCTCTCGAAATACTTCGAAATCTTGTCGACCAACCATCGATTGCTGGACTTCCGGCGGAAAAATTTGTCGCGCAAACTCGACCGCTATACTTGGGTCGTTGACAATGGAGTCTGCCTCCGTCATCGGTTTATTCCCCACAAAAACTGCAAAACTCAACGGTCCCAGCGTCGCGTCGGCCTCATTTCTCGATCACGGTCGTGGGAAGCTTCCCCGTTGCTATTTTTCCTTTCGGGGTGATCTACTCCGACGACTTGAAGGTTGACCTTTTTCTCGTTCTTTGGACATCCTACCTCCTGCACGGGTGGGTTCGCTGCTGCGATTCATTGCAGTGTCAAGCTCAGCCAATGTTTGCGCTTCTCCTTTGCTGTTGAAGAACAGTCTATTTGATATTCGCACTTATTTAACCTCAAGCAACAAATTATTTTAAGCTGAGTCTGAGCACAATAAGTGAAGTCACTGGTGCGAAGAGTCCATCCCATTTATTTCTAATGCTTTCAGCGCCACCGAGGCGATTTCATTAACGCTAAACTCCAAAAGATGGATGCCGATCGACGTGCACAGTAACCAGTCCATAAACTATTAGCATTCGGCTTTTTGGAGTTCATGCACTGGCTGGGGCAAGGGCAGATTTATTAATCTGATTGGCCAAGCATCTGAGCCCGATACTGATCGATGTGTGCCACAGTCACTCCATGAACTATTAGCAAGAAAGCGCAATCATCCAGACACGTGTCGAACGCGAGAGGAGAAAGGTACGTCCAAATGCATGTCAAATGCGAGAGGAGAAAGGTACGTCCAAACGCATGTCAAATGCGAGAGGAGAAAGGTACGTCCAAACGCATGTCAAACGTAAGAGGAGAAAGGCTGCGGTGCAAACACCGAAGGGTAGTATGAACATTGAGGCACTCGTCCCAATGTTTCTAGCCAAAGAGAGAGTTCACGGAGGCAGGAATGATCTTACCTGGAGTTCCTCTGAATGAACCGCAAACACCATATCGTCTGGTTGTGCCAGCTTCAAATGAACCGTACATACAATATCGTGCCTGCATAAAAGAGAAACTTTGACAGGTACAATATAATAGAGACGCAGATTCAACGTTACATCAGGATATAATTTCAATGCGAGATAAACGCGTGCATATACAATGCAAATAAAAAGGTGCATAACAATGCATGGGAGACGTGCATAACAATGCAAGTGAAACGGTGCATAACAATGCAAGTAGAACAGTGCATAGCACTGCAAGTGAAAAGGTGTATAACAATGCAAGTGAAAAGTACATAACAATGCAAGTGAAAAGGTGCACGACAATGCAAGTGAAACGCAACATACATATTCTGTGCACAATATTCAATGCATATTCGATGCAATGGATGAAGTGAATAAGGCGCGCGACTGTAGACGTCCCCCGAACGCCCCGGGAGGGTTAAGTCCCGTTCTGTTCATTTGGGGTCACTACAGCTCGGACTCTTAAAATGTCACGGTTCCTAATCTGAACCAAAGAGTCCAAATCCGGCAAATCGTTTTGAGAAACTGATTTTTTGAAAAAGTAGTGCCAAATATGGACTGCTTTGCCAGATACAGAGTCGCCACCTAAATATTTTATTTTGGGAAATTTAGGAAACCCTGACTCGGTGCCAAGAAGCCACGTGTTCGTCATCACCAAAGTTGCCTCGGCTTGGGAACTTGGGTACGATTGGGGAAGGTCATGCAATGAGCACCCCCGCCC
>NW_021024632.1:1102300-1126191 GCF_004153795.1 Camellia sinensis | reverse complement strand
CATTTTTAGGAGGGGTTCAAAAGGGTCAATTTGAATTACTGGCCGGCCACCTCTTTTTAGGGCACTCCCATGTGTGTACATCACAAATATGTGGTTAAAAGTTCAAGAAAATGGCCCAAGGTTGTTCAACATTAGCTCGGAAGTGAGAAAAACGGGCGTCGGAGGGCGCCAGAGGAATCAAAACTGGTTGTTGAAACAATTGCTGGCCTCCCACCCTTCAGTGACCTCCCCGGTGATAAAACAGAGGTACCTGCCAAAAATGAACGAAAACCGTTGCAAAACGAATGCTCGGGGACCAAAACGCGCAGTTCGGGGTCCCGAAAATGGGCTGTTAAGCACCGAAAGTGGCATTCAGCCACGAAGTGGGCTTCTCAGCCCCCAGTGTCCCTCAAAAGGGAGTAAATAGGAAGTATGCCAAGAATCAGAGCAAACGGAGATGGTTAGGTGGTCCCGAACCGAGGCACACGGCCTGACGGCTCCGAAAACCGGAAACCGGACTCCGAAATGGGAAAAATGGCCTACGGCCACCAAATGTAGCCTACGGACATTGAGAGATGGTCTACGGAACCTCTCCCTCCCCTCAGGAAAAGAAACAGAGAAAACCGAGTCTGGTTCGCAAACCGAGACAAGGCACAGAAGAGGGTTCGGAAGTCCGGAGGCAGGGCTCACGGCCGCGGCTCCGAGATTTCTGAACGAGCACATTATGCAACATCACCAAGCGCTCAATTGGTGACGTCTGAGTCTTAAGGTCGGTCAAAAATGGGGTGTCTACAGCGACCAAACCACATCTTGCCTAGAAAAGGCATAGACACAAAACAGACCACGTCTAACATAGAAAAGGTGCCGACAACCTCAGACCACAATTCTCTTAGTGGAATAGGCGTGTATACATTATCACAAGACCATGCTTTAACATGAAAAGTATGGGCACATACCAAACTAAGCTTAACATGGGAAGGATGCAGGCGATAAAATAGATACGATGCAGTAGATGTAACAAATAGTACAGTAGATGCAAAGGGGTGACATACTCCAATCACGTTGGAATCGTGAAAGGAGGACAAACAAATTCCAAACATGCTGAAATCGTGGTGAGAAAGGAGACACTCAAATCACGCTGAAACCATGAAAAGAAGGTCAAAGAAAAGCAATCAGGAGCGCGCTCTACGCGTCCTGAGATAAATTCCAAACACGTTGAAATTGTGTGAGGAAGGGAACACTCAAATCACGTAGAAATCGTGAGAAGAGGTCCAAAACAACCCCTCAGGTGCATTCCACGCAACCTGAGGTAAATTCCAAACACGCTGAAATCGTGTGAGGAAGGAAACACTCTAACCACGCTGAAACCATGAGAAGAGGTCTGAAAACAACTGCTCAGGTGCGTTCCATGCAACTTGAGACAAATTCCAAACACGCTGAAATCGTGTAAGGAAAGGAACACTCTAACCACGCTGAAATCATGAGAAGAGGTCCGACAACAACAATCAAGGGCGCACTCGACCCAACCTGAGAAAGCCCCGAGAGACAACGATCCTAAACGCTGCTCAGCATGAAAGGATAAATGATACAAGATAACACCAGATGCAAATAAATGCAATAAGTGCGATGATGTGATACATGTTACAAGCAATATAGTGCATGATATTTAGGAAATTCAATAAACAATCAAAGCGGCACTTTAGAAAGCACCTCATGGGGTGACTGGCGATGAACCACTCTACCTCTGACGGGGATCTCCCCTTGTGTTCTTTGAACTCATACCTTCAACTCACAGTTCAAAGGTCCTAAAATGATGATAAGGGGTAACCTCTGCATGTAGAAGCCACAGATGCCGCTTGTTTTCCTAATCATATTCACAACTTTCCCCATTCTCCAACAGGGTGACAGACTAGGTTGGTTCAGTATCCAGAATTGAGGTGCACAAGTGCTATCTCAATCTATAGGGCTGCATAAAGGTTTCAAGCCGAGGATACACCGCTGGGTATTTAAACCAAACTTTAGTCTCAGAAATTCGAAACCTTTACGTTCTAGACATCAGTCATTCGAACTCTAGTTTCCACCGTCCCAGTTGGTCTCCTAGGAACTCATTGCAAACACAGCCAAGATGCCTCTGGCAAGGAAATAGTGCTCAGGGAGAGCACTTCTGATCACCATTCTGGCTTTGAAGCAGCCTTGATCTTGAACTTGAAGTAGAGGCACACTTATACTTTGGAGCATTGATAAGGCCTGTGGAGGTACATCCGAAATGTAATCTCGGAACTTTCTGAAGAAACAAACTCAGATGCTCCAAATTTTCCTCTTTTTTTCTTTTGCTTTGCAGTCCGGAACCTATATAGCTTCAGATAGGTCCTTGTTCTATTGTTCTCACATGACCTGGGTTAAACCCTATAGTTTTATGAAAGGACAAATCCTGTTTTGCACATATGTGGAGAACGACACAGCACTCTGAGCACAAAACGATTCATAGTTCTTAACCGGGTATTGAGCCTACGACTGACCACAGTCCAAACGACTCAACAAAGGGAAAAACAAAGGTAAAACAACCTAAACGACTCAACATAGGAAAAACAAAGGTAAAACAACCTAAGCACATTTGTTGACACTCGAAATGACTCAAAACAAGAATCTAGACAAACAAAAACACATACACAACACTTAGATGTGTTCCAATGGCGAAAGACCTCTCAGTTTACGAGGAGCCAGTTTCTTCGGGTATTGTTCCCATCCTTTCTTATTTGTGATTCTCACATCACTCTGGTACTCAATCTCTAATTTTCTGAAAAAGCCTTTTTCTCACTTTTTCTCTCAACTCTCATCTCTCTATTCTTCAATCTCTCTTTTTTTTATCCCTCCCCTGGATGGTTGATAGATAAACAAGAAGTTGCGAGCTCTTGCCCCTAGCATTCTGCTAGATTCTATTTCTTCCGCTCTCAACAGTGAGCTTTCCCATAGAGGGATTGTGATGCGGCTGGATGTGCAGCAGATCCGCAATTGACATCGGTTGACGATGCACTTGACTTAACTTAACCGAGATCAGTTATAGCACGTCTCACTGGCTAGGTATATAATTGATTGGTCTCACACACATTGCATTCTCTACATCCCTATTCTGGGTCAGACGCCAATTTTTGATTTGATCATCCAGATGAGGGAACCGAATATCCCACTCCAGTTCCAGTTCGTGCTTCGCACTTGGTTTGATACCTCGCTGCTCAGAGGATGTGAGAGCTTTCGGCCCTCTGTGGTTAGCCTCAGTTGTGCCCTTTCTGGCGAATATGGTGCCTTTTCCGACAAGTATGTTGACAACGGGGAAAAGACAGAAAACCTGACCAAACTGTGCCCCTAGTTCATCATTTTGACCGGTTTTTGTTTTTAGCTTTCTGCTAAAATAATTTTGACCAATATGAGAGTTTGATTAACACGCTTGTTTGATTTTCTGATTTGAAATCATGCAAGTCAAGTTGCGAGCACTGAAAATTTTCCTTTTTTGGGTCCAAGAAATGGTCGAGTTTTGGAAAGAATGGAATAATTTTTGAGAAAATTAGTCAACCTCATTAAAAATTCCCCAAAAAAATGTTTTTGCAAATGGCCACTGCTCGACCAACACAAAATTTACTCTTGAGATGCACAACCTTAGATCCAAAACAATAGAAAATTGCCCCTTGTCTAAATGGCACTGCACGACAACAGAAAGTTGCCCTTTGTCTGAATGGCACCACAATGCACTGTAATCAGTCCTCAAAGTGACGATTACAGCCAAACTCTCGGATACAGAGAAGATAGAGATGATCAAAACCATTACATGGACACAGTCGATTTGGAAGTGTCTATGGCTGGACTTCAAAATAAAGTTGCCTACGTGTAATAACCTGACCCTCGTACATGATTCTGGTATCTTTTCAGCCCTCTATTCTGTGCTTTTGAATGCTTATTATGAAACTCTATGTGAAATTACGTTGAATTAAGTGAAACTTGGAAATATGAATTCCTATCTGTTGAATAAGAAAATTATCTGTCGCACTTAAACTATTTGAATCCGAAATCGGATGCCTTAGAGACTTAATTTTCTGAAATTGATTTGACATTTGAAATCTGCATGATTTTTAAGCTGTTATGAGATTTTCTACGTAATTTCAATTTGGGATGATCAAACGATAGAATTTCGTCTTATTATAAACATATATATATATCTATATTAAGTCTTTAGGCATCTTTGACTTGGAAGCTCCATGAATATCTCGTGGAGGACAAAAACTGGAGAAGGGTTTTGAGAAGTGGGGAAAGACAAGATCATCAAGAAGGTAGAGAGTTGAGAATTTGAGGGGACATTTAGGGAGTGAAGCTTAAGGTAAGTTCAATTTCTCTAATTCCATAATTTCTTTTTAATTTGGAGAAGGAATTGCTTAATATGGTGTAACCTAGAGTTGTAATGGAGAATTGGATGGGTGTGTTGATCTCTTGGTAAAAAAATATGCTATTATTTGATGATTTTCACTTAATATGGTTCACCTAAGAAGAAATCTACAACTTATGTCTTGAATTACCATGTTGATACTTGTGTAAATATATGGCTATACATGTGTGTATGTGTATGTGATAGAAATAGATTGTGGTGGTGAATAATTGAAGTAAATCAACTCCATGTTCAAGTGGTTGTGTTTGTATTTTTGTTTACATAATTTTTGAACCATATTTTGGTATATAAAGAATCTATTTTGGACCTCATGGATGATCACCAAACATGGAGCTTTGTCTAAAGGTTGAACTGCCAAACAGGGGCCAGGCTGCACGTGCAAAGGTCGTGGCCGCACGTGCGAAGAAGAGGAAAAAAAACTGGGTTTGGCTACTGCTTTCGGCCGCTTAAGCGGAGAGAAGGGACCGCACGTGCGGCCCAGGTCGAAAATCCCATTTGCTCCGTTTTACGTGCTTAACCCTCAGTTCTTTTCGGAATTTGTGTTTGATACTTTTTGATGACTGTACATGTAATTGAAATGTAATAACGCAAGAAATGGTTTAAAAGGAGAAAGAAACTAATGTGTTATCTATGTGTGTAGGACACACCACAGGAGGAACCACCGCTCCGCAATAACTCTGTGAGTAATAGTACACTGAATGTACATTTATTTACCGTTAATATCCGCTATTACCATTCTATTTTCTGTTAGTCACGACATTAACATATGTATTGATTGGAACTTGGTGGCAATGTAAGGTTGACAGAATTATGTACATTTCTGATATTTCTAGGCTGAATGGTTGTTCCGTATATTTCTGGGCCGAAAGGCTATTCAGTATATTTCTGGGCCGAAAGGCTGTTCCGTATATTTCTGGGCTGAAAGGCTGTTCAGTATATTTCTGGGCCAGTAGGCCGTTCTGTTATAACTAGGCCCAAGGCCGTTCTGAAAATAAAACAGCATCGGACTAACTAATTGGAATCCACTTTTGTGTATGCACTGTTTGGTATTATGATTTAAATTGAATATTAAACTGTTTACGTACTGTTATTCACTGAGCTTGTCTCACTCTGTAATTTTTATCTGATTCTGTAGGTAACTAACTTGGAGGTCAGTCCTAGCATCATTATCATCTACCTTTTGTCAACCTAAGTACGACCAGGCACTTGGAGAAGCCCTTTTGTGTCTTAGTACAGCTTTGCTAAATTTTGTTGGGCCACGCTCCATGTCGGCCAAAGTTGAATTGTATCTAATGTTTTGTATGCCCAACCTCTGGGCTGGACTTGTAAATGTGTATGTAACTTAATCTCAGATGCATGTTCACTATATGTTTACTTCTGAGTCGTGGTCCTGGCATATTTGTAGTCGCTCAATGGATGTGTCTGCATGTTATTCCATTACATTAACGCTTCCATTCAGGCCCCGAATATCATATATAGCAGGATAAGTGTCTGTTTCTGATTAGGTCATGCCCAAAACTTTTAGGGGCGAGTTAAGGGCAAGACACTACGTATCCCAAAGATGGGAATCAAGCCTTATGTAGTTCGGTGTTGAGGTTCACTCTGGTGTTGACGCTCTCCTTTTGCGCTCTAACTTTTGCCAAGGCCGCCCTTCCGGGTTTTCAACCTTGCGAGCTCTGTTTTTCTTTTCTTTTCATTTTTGTCATCTTTTCTTTTCTTTACTTCTTCATTTTTCTTTTCTTCTTTTCATTTTTGTCATTTTCTTTTTTTTTTTCATTTTCTTCATTTCCTCTTTTTCATTTGCTCTAACTTTTGCCTGGGTCACCCTTTTGGGTTTTCGGCCCAGCGAGCCTCTCAAGGGTAGAAAAATTTAACTTTGTCCATGTTGAATGGTCGATGTTAAGATCTCAAAGCCACCTCACTCCAAGAGAATGGCTGCTGTTCGCTGATGATGTAGGACCCCATCTAATCGAGTCTAAATTTGCCCATAGTGTTGTGGATAGGAACTTGATTGTCCTTCAACAAAACTTTCTTCTTTTCTCTGTCACGACCCAAACCCGCCCCTAAAAGTTTGGTTCATGACCGGCCCGAACATAGGCCTCAAATAGAATTTAGAATAATGTTTAAACACATACGAGGCCTTAAGCGGAAGCAATGTCAATAAAAGACAGCATCCATTGAGCTTGTGCATACATGATGGTTTAATTAGATTCAAGTATTTAAATACATTCCCAGAGTTACATATACAAGCACAGAATCTATATAGATCTCACACACACTTAAATAAGACTCCAAAAATTACACAACTACCAGTAATCAAAATTACGACCTCAACACGGAGGCGTACCCCAGGTGGCTTGACAGACGGGTAGACCTCAATACAACTCTAGTGTCAATCCCCGATGGCTCACCTACATAAATATACACAAAAACGGAGTGAATGAGGCTTAGTGAATAATAGCAATGTAAGGAGGTGAGTTAAACGAGCATAGACTTAAAGAATGTAAATATGCATATTGAACCATACACAGATCTTATTCATAATCATGTCTTAAAATGGCCTCAGGCCCACATGTAACACAAAACGGCCACAGGCGCAGATATAATACAGAGCGGCTGTAAGCCCAGATATGATACAGGATGGCTGTAAGCCCAGAGATAATACAGAACGACTGTAAGCCCAGATATAATACAGATCGGCAATAAGCCCAGATAAAATACTGATCGGCTGTAAGCCTAGATACAATACAGATCGGTTGTAACCCCAAATATAATACAGATCGGCTTTAAGCCCAGATGTGATACAGAATGGCTTTAAGCTCACAGATAATGCAGAACGGCCTTAGGCCCAACATATTATGCAGAGCAGCCTCAGGCCCAGATATCAACAGATTGGCCCCGGGCCCATTATTAAAAAAACAGAATGATTCCAGATACACAAAGATATCATTGTTCCATAATACACATATGTTTCATTTGTTCATCACGAATTCAGATAATTAAGTTGCAGATAACAGAATGTCAGTATTAACTATTAACAGTAAGTAAAACGTACTACTAAAGTACTATTACTCAATAGTGCACAAAGATTTTCCCATGATTTATTAGAAGTTGACATAGTTGTCTTGCGGATAACAGAACATTAATAATAACTATTAATAGTAGGCAAATGTATCACTGCATTGATAGGGACAGAACAATTCACATCATAACGGCCTCAAGCCCACTTCTATTAATAGGGACAGGACGACCTTAGGTCCATATCAATGCCATTATTCAAGCATATCGATTAATTAAATCAAAGCACAACATCAATGGAATAGATCATTCACAAATAACAATACATAAATCATAATCACAGGACGTAAGTGAAACATATTGTTACACTACTATTACTCACAGTGATCGGCTCCCGGTAGTAATGGGACGATGTCCTCGTCTCGACCTACAAGTATAGTGCACAACACATAATATGAGATTATACTCGATCCTTTACTTATTCTCTTTGATCATTCAATCAATTAGCCATGGTGGTACCAAGCTCATTATTCCTTAATAAGTTATAATCCATGTCTCAGAAAACAGGAGAAATCGATGGGAAATGGCTTAGGTGAAGAAATGGTATAAAATTGGTTGACAAAAAGTACAGTCGTCACTAATTTGGGAATAACTATTTCTGTATTTAGAATTTGGTAGTGAGACCACCTTCATTAGAAACTAGACTTCCGAGGCTTGATTTTAGGCTCAAGAATCACTCAAAACAGAGTCGCGAGGCAAACGATATGCTTATTCAAAGTTGGCTGAACAGAGCTGTCTCCTGCACGTGCGAGAAACAGAGCCGCATGTGAGGCCCTGGGCAGTTTGTAGTTCGAAAATGGCTGAAAAAAAATAGAACTTCTCATTTTCAAAATCAAACCTCAATTCCATGTAAATCAAAGCCCAAAACCCTTTAATACATGACAGATTTCACATTATTAATCTCCATCAAACATTATAACCTCAAAATATTACCCAATTCCCAAGCACAAGAACACAAGCATAATATAGCCATAGTTGAGGTTCAAAGTTCACATCTTCCATATCAGTCCTTGATTTCATGTAATTGATGCTTTAAACATAAGGATTCAAGATAGATGATCATACCTTAGTTCAATCTTTGTCTTCCTCTTAATTCTCCTCCATTTCCTCAAGCCTCCATGGTTGATCTCCCTTCTCTTTCTTCAATTCCCTTCAACCCTCTTCAAACCCCCATGATTGTTAAGCTTTTCTTCAAGAATCTTGGTCTCACTTCTCTTTCCTCCTTCACGGTTCTCTTCTCTCTCTTTTAGATATTTTGGGCTCCCAAAAGATGAGACCAACCACTCAAAGACATATCTATATATATAAATAAATACACACACATGGCTTAACACAATAGGGAGAGCCAAACGTGGCCTTACGAATCGTACGAAATCAAATTTCAATTAAAGTTTCCAAGTGACTCTAAAAATTGTGCTAATCATAAATATGTTCCATGTTCTGGTTTCTGAAGCCTCTAGGGCCTTCAATTTGCAGTACAAAGGTAGCCACCTAAATATGCATTAACAAATCAAACAAATTAAATTTCCAATTACTTTTCCCAAATAGCTTTAAAAGTTCCCATTAACAAATCTATATACTCAATTCCGATTTCTGAACCCACAAAGGTCGTCAATTCCAGTTTTAAAGTCATAACTCAACAGATAGTTATTCAATTCTAATAGATATAATTAAATTAAAACACATTATCCCATAGTTAAACAAGGATGACTTCTTATACGCATTTTGGGGTCGTTACATTCTCCCCGCCTTAAGAAGTTTGGTCCTCCAAACTTGGTTCACCTTGTTACAAGTCTAGTTCCGTCTTGGGTATCAACACTCCCCAATTACTTAGCAAATCACAATTCTATACAGTCAATTTTAGTGGAATTGCTCCCAGAATCACAAGTAATTCATCTTTACTAGCTAATTGGTAACCCAGATGGATAATAATGTAAGGATGTTTAGAAATAAATTCACTTCAAGTATTCAATTGCATGGGACTCATAAGCTATCAAACATAATTCAAACTCTTTAGGTTCGCAAACGACCTCAATTATAATAATTCCTCAAGGGTTAAGGAAACATTCACTATTCGATCGGATTTCAAATGGCACAAACATACTACAACAATTAGGCCCAGAATAAACAAATAAGTTCTAAATTAACGACCTTATGGCTCTTGCTCACTAATAAGTTAAATATTCAGAACAATGGTTTGGTAATTTGATGTATCTCCAAGCGATTTACTTTTATAGCAGATGGAATAAATGAGGTCTAAGTTTTTGAATAATCAAATGTAGATTCAAATCCTCAGCTTCAACGAAGGCTCAAATAATCAAAATTAAACTTGTCGCTTCAAATCAGATTCTTAACAGACTTCAAATGGTAACCCGAATTCCAAAATAAATTGTTAGCAAAATCAAATACGGATCAAACGTTAATTGTCACAATTCCCAAACTACAGTAAGGTAATAATCATTTAGAATCCATATTCGCTTGGAAGATCTTAAAGTCAACATCGTGACATCAAGCACAAAATACATTCACCATAAAGCTGTTATATTCTTGTTCCAGTAACGTTAAAGTAAGCTGAGTATCGTGCCTAATCTGATCTTTTTTTTTGTTCCATATTTAGTAAAACATTCTAATCATGGACATAAACATTTTCCAAAAATATGTAATACATAAAATTCATCGAACCTTTCATAATTACACACAATCCGTTGTTCAGAGACATTATTCAGAAACTTATTAGACCTTTCAAAGATTATCAGATGATGGGATAATTCCCAATAGCATTAAACTTATTTAAACTTTGACACAACAACCTCTGGGCCAACTTATAACAGATAAGACATAATGACTTCAAGTTTATCATAGAGCATTCATCAAGCATGCCACAATAAAGTATCAAAGGGGAAACTCATTCATGCATAGCAAATATTTTTGAAAACTTGTCGTATCTTGAACAATCGGAGTTTCGTAGCATATCTCGTCATTTGGGGAAATTACTCGGAAAACTCATCATATCCTAAACATGTCGGAGGTTCATAACATATTTTATCATTTCAGAAAATACTTATCATATAGAACAGTTCGTAACCAAAGTATAGATTTCATTAAACATCGTATAGCATAGCCATTTTCAAAATCATTTATACGAAAGTATCTTTACAAGGACATTACTTACTTAGGTCTATAGTCAACTCACACAGGATCACACATTATTCATCTATGTCAGAAGTACCGAATGTAATTGGTGGTATGACATCTCTAAATAACACGGATCACATAAGTTTCATTCCAATGATCACTCATTTTCAGATCACAGTAAATGAATAAGCCTTGAATTAATTCTCATACAAATATCTCGTCCATAGTCAATGGTGAGTTTATGATAACAATATGTTAGGTTCAGAACAAAAACACATTAGAACAAAATTATGTCTTTCAGACAAATGGCAGTCCACAAAAGAAACACAATTTTCCTTTTATTTACATTCATTTACAAGAATATATGTTCATACTAAAAAGAGGAACAAAACTTCACTTATCATCCCATAGAAAGATTCACAACATGACCTTCTTTTCACCAATGATCCACTTTAATAACCTAAATAATTTGATTAACAAACATATCATCTCACTACGTTAACAATGCCCATTCGTATTCTTACACGTGGTAAGACGACATAAGCATCACCTCATTCTTACTACCTTTCCCTCAAGCCACTAAATACAAATTAGCTTAATACATAAGATCATACCAAGTCATTTAACTCCATGGTTTCCTTTGCCAGCATACACCTCTCAATTCCCTTAACATACACCCTATCTCTACAATGAACGTACTTAACACCGCCCATATTCTAGTCAAAATTTCAATTTCCCTGTATCACTAAGCTTCCATAAAATTCCATTGAATACTACGTGATCACATATCATAATATTTGTATTTATTAACATTCCATTTCATCCCCACTCCTAGAGTCATAAGATGCAGACTGTTAACATATCGCATATCATTCATTAATTATTCCATAACACATAGTTTCGCATACCTAGTCATAACACACATAAGCATACAAGGATATGAGTGGGCAATCCCTTTATCTCTACTTCTTATATCAAATCATTCTCAAATCCCATACTTGTTATTAATCATTGTATCTCTCAATTGCCATACACTTCATTGATTCACAACATCCTCAATTTCCGCAAAATTCTGCATGGTCTAATTTCACATATAACACAAATAGAAACTAAGTTTAATCTCTTTTCATATTACGTTTCCACGAACATGCTTATACTTATCAATTTGAATAGCCGAAGAACACCGATATTTCGCACCTTTCAAAACTTTAGCCTTATGTAACCCATTCTCATTTCATAACAATTATCCAATTCTCCTTAAACACAAAACTTAGTCTACGAAACAAAACATATGAATCTTCTTTTATTACCCCAAGGTCTATGAGAATTCTCATTCTTAATCTCAATACTCAACATATTGTACGAGCTCACATACATCTTTTAAAATGCACATCATATCCTTTCGTTACTAGAAACATGCAACTTAAATGCATTCTAGACACTCTAATGCTCAATGGACATGTGTGTGAGATCTTAACTCGTGCTCCGATACCACCTGTCATGACCCAAACCCACTCCTAAAAGTTTGGTTCATGACCGGCCCGAACATAGGCCTCAAACAGAATTTAGAATAATATTTAAACACATACGGGGCCTTAAGCGGAAACAATGTCAATAAAAGACAACATCCATTGAGCTTGTGCATACATGATGGTTTAATTAGATTCAAGTATTTAAATACATTCCCAGAGTTACACATGCAATCACAGAATCTATATAGATCTCACATACACTTAAATAAGACTCCAAAAATTCACAACTCCCAGTAATCAAAATTACGGCCCCAACACGGAGGCGTACCCCAGGCGGCTTGACAGACGGGTAGACCTCAATACAACTCTAGTGTCAATCCCCGATGGCTCACCTACATAAATATACACAAAAACGGAGTGAATGAGGCTCAGTGAATAATAGCAATGTAAGGAGGTGAGTTAAACGAGCATAGACTTAAAGAATGTAAATATGCATATTGAACCATACACAGATCTTATTCATAATCATGTCTTAAAACGGCCTCAGGCCCACATGTAACACAAAACGGCCACAGGCGCAGATATAATACAGAGCGGTTGTAAGCCCAGATATGATACAGGATAGCTGTAAGCCCAGAGATAATACAGAACGATTGTAAGCCCAGATATAATACAGATCGGCAATAAGCCCAGATAAAATACTGATCGGCTGTAAGCCTAGATATAATACAGATCGGTTGTAACCCCAAATATAATACAGATCGGCTTTAAGCCCAGATGTGATACACAAGGAGAGGCCTGCTCCTAGTAAGGCGCGAGAGTCCCCTACAAAATGCGCCAAATCTGGCCTGGTCAACAATGGGACGGATCGCGTCCGGTAACTCCATGTACCAATCCCTGGCGGCAACATTCCCATACCCGCGGATGGTATGGGAATCTCCCTGTTCAAAAGCAAATAGTTGCGAAGAATATAAAATGTACAGTTTTGAAGAGTATTCAGAATTGGTGGCAATATAGCGTGTGTGCACGTTTTCAGTTCAAACAAACAACGGGTGCCGGTGTGCTAGCAGGGAACTACAACGTGTGATGTGTCAGCATGTTTGAGTGCTTCAGTACAGATATAGCGTGTGTGCACGTGTTCAGATTCAAATAGGTACCGAGTGCCGGTGTGCTAGCAGTGAACTACAACATGTGATGTACCAGTGTGTTTGAGTGATTCAGGGCCAATGCAGTGTGTGTGCACGTGTCAGTTTCAAATAGATATCAGTTGCAAGTGTGTTCACAGTTAACTACAGTATACAGTGCATGAGTGTATCTGAGTTAAGCAGCAGAATCAACTATGGCAGTTAAGTGTTCTACATTGCAGAAAATAAAACGGGGGAGAATATACCTCGGAAGCGCCATATGAAAAGTGCGTCTCGGGCTCACGCAGGAGAAGCTCTGGTGGCACACCTCTCGCAAAACTCCAGAACTGACGAAGTCCGTCGGGAGGAAGCACGTGAATCGCCGGCCGGTAGGTCGAGGGGTCGAACGGACGGACGCTCAAGGGGAGGAGCTCGGCCTCTGGATCCATCTCATGCTCTGGGGGAGTCCCGCCCCGTGGAATATCATCTGCCATCTCAAAAGTGGTGCGAAAATGGCCGAAAGAGAGAAAATCGGGCAAGAATATGAAAAGTTAACCGAAAAGACAACCCCGAGAGGGCAGAAAATGGCCGAAAAGCCGAAATGTGGAAAATGTACGGAAATCAAGAAAAACTTGGGGGAAACGAACCCCAAGAGGCAGAAATCGAAAAAACTACACCGAAACGAAGTTTTGATCGGATGAAAGTGTTCGAAACGCGATGAACTTCGTGAATCAAACGTCGAAAAGGGCGCGAAAATCAAGGAAAACGAGGAAATAAAGAGAAGAAAATACTCTAGGAAGAGAGAGGAAGGAATTTCGGCCACAAGAAAGTGAAAAGAATAGGGCTAGAAGCCCTATTTTATAAAACCCGAGCCAAAAGGACAAAACTGCCCCGATTCAGGCATTTTTGGCCGGTCGGCTACAATTTTGGCCGGTTGGCCAAATGTTTGGCCGGTTATGTTTTTTGGTGGCCGGTGGATGGCCGGTGGCTTCCTCTTCCGGCCGGTGAGCCTTCTATAGCCTTGTTTGGGTCAGATCTGTAGTTTTTGTTACATGCCCGATGCTAGAGCTGGGTCTGTATATGTGTTTGAGTATAAGTACTGCTAAGAAAAAAGAGGAGAGACAACTTGGTCAACACCTTTTTTTAGAGCTTGGGTTTTAGGGTTAGGGTTTACATATATCCTCTATCTCTATATCTCTCTCTCTCTTGTGTTTAGTGTGTGTTTTGGTCTCATTTTTGTGCACAAACACCCACCATCACACCTTTTCTTAGGTGCTGAGGTACCAGAGGTCTTTCTTTGAAGCTTTTGGACTGGTTTGGAACCAAAAGAGCTGCCGGAACATTGTTTGTGAAGAGGGTCTACAAGGGTAAGACTTTTGTCCCTTTTTACCCCATTTTTGCAAAGCTTTTTAGCCTATCTTGCAACTGTTTTTGAGCTTAGCATATAACATATAAAAGTTTTTTTTTGAGTGCTCTAAATAGTTTGTTAAGGGTGTTTTAAGCTTTAGGGTTGTTTGACCCCTCTTAGGGCTTGTTTGGCCCCTTTTGGTGCTATTTTGGTTGAGCTCCGGGACCATTGTGTTTGGGCCTCCTCACCACTGAAATCTTGAGGGATTTCAGAGGTGAGGATGGTGCCTTGAGGTCCTAGGAAGGAGAGGGTCACCCCCTCTCCTTGTTGTCCTAAAAAAGGGCCATTTTTGCCTCATGTGTGAGCACCTAGTTTAGGTTCATGTTGACCATGCCTTAACTGTTATTTGGTAGTATTTTTCCATGTATTAGCTCTGTTTTTAGTTAGTTTGGACACATCTTGCATGCCTTGCATACATGTCTTGTAATGTCATACTTTTGCCTTGACATGCTTTAGGTTTAGACCCTTGTTCTGGCATGATTTTGGCCAAGCTTTGTGAAACTTTTGTGTTGATTTTAGCATGCTTAAGCTCTGTTTTTGGTTGTTTTGATCGACCATCACATGCTTAGTATAGCTACCTTGCATTTTGGCTTGTTAGCCTTAGGTGTGTGAGTGTGTAGTATGCGTTGCTTGCATCGTTTTCAGTGGTTTGGAACCACCTACCATGCTATTTCAGTCCTCATAACATGCTTGCATGCATGCCTTTGATGCCTCTTTGATGCTTTAAAAGCTTGTGTTGTATGCTCCATGTTTGGCCGCTTTTGCATGCTTTCATGTTTAAGCCACTTAGATGCCATCTAGGTGTTCCCTTTGCATGGTCTAGGTCTGCCTTGAACCTGTTTTAAGCCCTCTTGGCCTTGTGAGGCTTGGTTGGCTTATCTATGGTTTAAGTCTCCTTGACTTGCCTCAAGTACTTGGACCAATTGTACGCTATGTTTGTCTTGTTTAGGTTGGTTTGGCACCATCATTAACATGATTTTCAGAGCTTACATTGCATACCCTTAGTCCGTGTTTAGTCTCTTTCAAGTGTTCTTGAGAGTTGCCTTTCGTTGTTTAAGTGTTGGCCCATTAACATGTGCACGTGTGTGTGTGTGTTGGTCCTCATGTTTGAGCACTTTGGCCACTGTTTTAGGATAGCTTGAGGGCTGCCTAAATTAGTCTAAGTCCATCCCCTTTGCTGGGTTGTGTCCTCACCTTGTATGTTTACTTGCATACTTGCATGTTCGCATTGAATTGCCATATTGCATGCTAGTTCACATGCTTAGGATTGCATTGCATGAGTATGCATGCTTGACCTCTTGAAGTGAGTATGATAGAGGTTGGCCCTCATTGTGTGTTTATGTGCATTGCATCCCATATCAAAGTGCACACTTGATTTTTCGGGCCATCATGCATGGAAATGCACGATTGGTGGTCCGAGAATCGAGAACCATACCCCTTTGAGTCATAAACATGATAAGGGATGTGGTGGTGCATACATTGGCTTGAAATGCATTGCCATGCTATGCCTTGCCCTCTGCTGCTATCAATTGCAGGTTCTGCAGGAATTCTTGGCCGACCGACAGTGTTTAGTGCCAACCGGCCATCAATTTGTGGCCGATATATTGAAAGGCAGCCGATGCCCATTATCCATGGCCGGTGATCATTGCCCTCAGCCGGTGGTGTTTCCCAGTGTCCATAGAAGCTACTCTGAGACTTTGGCAGTCTTCAAAGGGGCGGAGCAGGGAAAATAGAGGCAGCTTATGCATGGCAGTGGGCTTCTGAGCAGAACCAAGCGCGCATCGCATCGGACCCTCGTCCCGAGGCCATTTACTGCTTAAATTAGATTAATTAATTTGCTTAGTTAATTTGATTGTTTGTAATATTTAATTAGCTAGGCAGTTAGTTAAATTATATTATTCTTTTGGTCCCTTCGAGCAAGGGCAAATTTGTAATAAGTGTGGGTGCGTGTGTGCATGTCTTCCAACCCCCACTTCTTTCTCCCTTTTACTTACCTTCTTTTGATGTTTAGTATTAGGACATGTTTACTTTAGCATACCTTATGCTACGCATGCGTGCATCATTCATTAGTCTTACATACACCGGGCTCGGCGCATCACGCTAACTGCATAAAGTATTTCAAATCAAACTTGAAAACATGCTATCCCTGCATTTTCACATGTCATCCTTAGATTAGCCGAGCCCATTCTAGATTGCATTCTGTATGCGCTGCATTAGCCATTTAACATGGATTTGGATCATGCATTGTTTGCTAACATGTTCTTGTCTTGGCTCGAAGTACTAGGTAAGCTTTTATGCTTTAGCATCTTGCATGTGTGTGAGTGTTGCCATAATAGCATGATTACCATGAGGCTAGCTGCTTATGTGATATAACTGCTTGAATGCCTGTGGGTGGAGGTCGAATTATCTAAATTGGAATAATGCATTAAAACTGTGAGTTTTAAGCCCACTAGATAGTGGCAAAACCATCTTTTCTAAAACCCACTTGGGGATGGCGAAATCTACATTTTTAGCCTACTTGCGAGTAGCAAACCATTTTCAAAACAAGCATGAAATGTTTTGTTCCAATTTAGGCGATTTGGTCTATACTTGATTGCTGCGCGCATAACATAGTAATTCTAGGCTAATAACCGGAATAAGAACACATAACGTTTTCAAAATCGGATATCACGGTTAGTAGAGGCTCATGACATGCTTGCATGCTTGCCTTTGATTATCACGATTAGTAGAGGCCGATCTTCGGATCGGGCGAGAGGGGGTGCTCATAGCTGACCTTCCCCAATCGTACCCAAACTCCCGAGCCGAGGCAACTTTGGTGATGACAGACACGTGGCCTTTGGCACCGAGTCAGGGTTTCCTAAATTTCCCCATAAAAAAATATTTAGGTGGCGACTCTATATCTGGCAAAGCAGTCCATGTTTGGCACTTCTTTTCTAAAAATTTGTTTTCTTAAAACGATTTGCCGGATTTGGACTCTTTGGTTCAGATTTAGAGTCGTGACACAAATCGAGTCCGAACTGTAGCATGGGTCCCGCGGGCGCGTGTACAGTTTCTGGCGACTCTGCTGGGGATTTAGAGAGCTTGACCAGAACTCGTGATATCCTGTTTTGATTTCATTTATGTGTCTCTTTGCATTGCATGTGCATTGGTGCACCTAGGACACCGTGTTTGCCATCTGCCATTCCTGAACGGTTTGCCGGAGGCTTGACTTTGTCAAAGCATGCCATAAGGCTGATCGGTTGTGGGCTCTAACAGTATGGGAACGCAAACCCCGGTTTTACCGGGGCACCCTTTTCGACCATTCGACCTAGTGCATATCGAAATCCATAGTGACTATCCAAACTAGGACAGGTTGCTTACCCGATCATAGGTTGTTTGAAAACTGCTGCGTGCATAGTGAAACCCTAGCTCTTGACAAAATAGGACAAGGAAACCCTACCCCAACATAGGGATGTTTTGGCTCTCTTTACTTGCTATGTGCTTTTAGAGTGCATCTCTACAGGGAACGTACATATTAGTTTGCAAGTTTGAGTATCAGGCCTGAGGGCACCAGTATCAGTTTATGAGAATCAGTTATATCTGTGGGTATCCGATTCAGTATTTTGGGGGCAGTAATTTCGGGTAACAATGGTCAGCAGTAGAGTACAGTTGTTCGGCTACATCTGTGTTTGATCCATTTGGGCTGAAGCGCTGCTTGTTTTTCCTTTCAATTCAGAGAGTTGATACAGAATAGCTAGTGTTCCCCCTTGCTGAGGCAAGACAGATATCTGATTCGTCAGTCACCGTTCAGTACAGCGGACTTATCATGACGCAGAATTCAGAGGAGATTGTGGTTATGACGGCCGCATTAGATCAAGGAATCACTCTGCAAAGCGAGACCAATGTCAATGTACCGCATCCACCCAGGTCGCCTGCTACGCACCCGGTCTGGACCCCTCAGCTATATCAGGCTCGTGAGCCCACTACATTCGAATTGGTGGGAATGATAGGTGACCTCCAAAGGTCCGTGGCGGATCTTGCTTACGGAATGTCAGCTTCGCCACCAGCCGCACCGTATGCCGGGAATTTCATACCACAGGAGCCCCCACTGTTGGGACGGATTGTGATAGAACTTAGCCAACCCGAGGTGGCCTCCAACTACAACAATGAAGTATCAACATCAACCCAAACCCTCAATCAGGATGAGGTCAGAGGCAAGAACAAAATGAAGGCAGATGCCGATCCCATTGAACAACTATTGTGGGCAGTCGAGACTCTGAAAGCCGGGGGAATGAAGAAGCAGCAGGTGTCTACAGTCATGACTAAAGCTGTGGATGATGCTTTCCCCACTCCAACTGAAGGCAGTTCAAGCCAGGCAGAAAATCGGGATGGGCCCCGTCATGCCAAGACAATTCTTGTCATTCCCAACCCTGCACCAGGAAAAGATCAGAAAGCCAAGGCAGTGCTAGCCGACCCTTTCGCTAGTGCGTCTAGCAAGAACCCTCAGACTTCGAAGTACCTGCCTCGAGGGCGCAGAGTCTTTCGTGCCCTCTACATGCCTTTGTCTAGGGCATTTCAAATATTGGCGAAAAAGGGGCATCTTAAACCCCTCGAGCCTCGGCCTCTCCCGAAGAATCTCCCCTTCTCACATGATGCTACCTTGTACTGTGCATATCACCAACAGTCCGGCCACAGCACCGATGGTTGTTTTCGCCTTTGTCATGAAGTGCAAGATTTGATCGACAATGAGGTCATCCTCCCACCTACCTCAGCAAAGTCTGCCACCACTGAGCTGTTGAACTTCGAAGATACTACAAGTATGTGATCAGGGGTTGGACCACCTGCGGGCGGCACTTGGTTTATTTCAAGATGTGGTGTCTGGCACGCACTTTTTGAGCATCTGCGAATACTAGTTTTGTAAATTCTGGCTTGGGTGTCGAGTCAGTCTTTTGTTTTGTTTTGACTCTGTCTCATTGTCTTGAGTCAGTCCTTTTGCTTATGGGTCTGTCTTGTTGTAGCGAGTCAGTCCCATTGTATAGAATGTCGGGTGATTTCAGGGTTGTTGCCTTGAACACCCTTTTGTTTTGTAAATTACCCTTTTGCTTTCTTTTGGGTCTGTCTCTGCCGTGGAGCCAGTTGCAACCAGGAAATTTGAATGAAACAGCTGCGGCTATCATATTTATATTTTGAGCTAGTTGTGCCAGAGAATTTAAATGGAATGGCAGTACATTCCACCTGTTCTCTTGTGCCCTGAAAATCATTGCATTGACCTAAGTTTTTCAAAACTTTTTGAACACTGCGGTGAAAACAAAGAGGAAGGAATTCCTCGGTTTTTGCAAACTTTTATCAAATTGAGAGAAAGAGAGGCGTGCTAAGCCCTTAATGAATGAAATCATACTTGTCAACATGAGTACTGAGAAGGACCCTGGCTTGACCCAGACCGGTTTCACACTGTCTTCAGCGCGGGCGATTTATCGCTTTCTTAAAAACTTTCAAAAACAAAATGTTTTGCGCAGTCCTGTGAAGACCTGCGTGGAACCACTCTTGAGATTGTGCAGCCTAGGATCGCTCTCAGCCTCAAGATTCAATCCGTTTGTTTTCGAGCCTTGAACCCATTCCGAACGTTCAATGGTCAACCGCCGTGTGAGGCCTGTGTGGCCAGATTTGAAGCAGTCCTCGAACAAGAGGCATCAAAATAGATCAAGAAGGTCAGATCTCACCGCGAGAAGCTTGTGCAGCAACCGTGATGGATCCTTCTGCACATCAACACAACAGTCATTTTTCTGGATTCAGATAACTTCGATCTCAAAACCATTTGGCATGGACTTGTCACACTTTTTTGAGAGGCTTGCTGGGCCAAAAACCCGGAAGGGCGACCCGGGAAAAAGTTAGAGCAAGAGAAAAATACAAAAAATGCAAAAAAGAGAATAAAAAGATACAAAAAATTCAAAAAAAAAAAAGAGAAAGAAAAGCTCGCAAGGTCGAAAACCTGCATCGGGCGCCTTGGCAAAAGTTAGAGCCTAAAAAGTGAAGGTTAAATACCCGAGTGTACCTTACCCCGGAACTACGTAAGGCTTGATTCCCATGTTTGGGATACGTAGGCAACTTCATCCAGAAGTCTAGCCCCCAACGCTTTCATAGCGACTAAGTCCATGTAATGGTTTTAATCATCCGTGATTCCCACGTTTGGGGTACGTAGGCAGCCTCGTCCTGAAGTCCAGCCACCAACACTTTCGAAGTGACTGTGTCCATATATTGGTTTTAACCATCTTCGTCTTCTCTGTGTCCGACGGAGTTCGGTCGTGATCATCACTGATGAGGACTGTTTACAACATGCTGCGACATTATCCATTCAGACAAGGGGCAACTTTCCGTTACCATGAGTCACCGTTCAAACCAGGGGCAACTTTCCGTTGCCTTGCAGCATCCTCCAAACAAGGGGCAATTTTCCATTGCCTCCGATCCGAGGTTGTGCATCTCAAAGAGTAAGTTCCATGCTCGTTGAGCATTGGCCGTTTGCAAAAATAGTTTTTGAAAATTTTTACTGAGGTTGACTATTTTTTCGAAAACTATTTCATTTTCCAAAATCGGACCTTTTCTGGGACCCAAAAGGGAAAATTTTCAGTGCTCACAGCCTAACTTGTGTGATTTTCTAATCAAAAATCGAACAAGTATGTTAATCCGACTCTCATTTTGGTCAAAATTGTTTTAGTAGAAAGCCAAAACCAAAAAATGGTCCAAATGATGAAATAGGGGCACAGTCGAGTCAGGTGTTCTATCTTCCCCCCGTCGTTAACATACTTGTCAGAAGGGCACTCTACCTGCCAACGAAGGTACAACTGAGGTTAACAACAAAAGGGCTGAAAGCTCTCAACATCCACCAAGCAACGAGGTATCAAGCCAAGTGCGAAGCACGAGTTGGAATGGATCAAAATACCCTACTCTCTTATCCGGGGCATCGACGAGATGTCACCGAAGGAAATAGCCGCGAGCTGATAGTGTTGGGCATGAACCCACAACCTCTTGTTTATCCACCAACCATATCTAGGGAGGGATGAAAAATGAGAGAGTAAAGAATAGACAGATGTACGATGAGAGGAAAAGTGAGCAAAACAGTTTTGAGAGAAAAAAATCGAGCCTGAGGGTCGAGTGATGTGAGAATCATAAATCAGAAAGGGTGGGAAGAAATACCCGAAGAAACTGGCTCCTCGTGACTTCTGAGGTTTCTCATTTTTTGTAATGCGTCCGTGTGTCGTGTCTTTTGTTTTGTTTACCTCAACCTTTGTTTTGAGTCTTTTTCGAGTGTTACTCGATATGTTTAGGTCGTGTACCTTTTGTTGAATCATTTTCACTGTGTTCAGTCGTAGGCTCAACACCTGGTCGAAAACTTTTTTTTTCGAATCGTCTGTGCTCAGAGTGCTGTGCCATTCTCCACATTTATGCGAAGCAAAAAAAAAAGGGGATAATTTGGGGCATCTGAGTCTGTTTCGACTTCAGTAGATTCAACCTTCATAGTCCGTCTTGTCAGATTTGGGCTGATTGTTCAGGATCCGTTGTGTGCAAAATGAACCAAGCGCTGTGTTGTGGGCTGTATGCAGATTAATCCCCAGTAGAGTTGAGCCGAGTGTTCGGACTGAGTAGTGGTTCATATGGGTTATTTCGCTGATTGGCTGGTTCGTTATCTGATTATTACAATGCAAGTGTTTGGTTTTCAGACAGGAGATCAATCCCATTTACATTGAGGTGTAATATGATGCAATGCGATGTAGAGTATGAAATGTACAAATATAACACTTTTTTTCAGATAAAAAGTTTACTTCATTTCATCATCATTTCAAATACAAAGCTTTGGAAACAAAAACCTGCCTGCGGCAGTACAGGGTACTCTAGCTACCAGCAAAAGAAGAAAAGTACAAAAAGTATAATAAAATAAAAATAGCAAAATCTGGATCAATGTCAAAAGGCCTCGGGTCTAGGGGTCCGTCCTCGTCCTCTTCCTGGACGAAGGTCCGGGGGCATCATCACCAGCATCGCCATCTGAGCCCGAGTCTGAGCCGTCTCCGGTCTCCTCCGACGACGACTCTGCCTCCGCCTCCGACTCCTCGTCATCGTCATCAGGGACTGGAGCCCGCGAGCTACTCCCGACGTGAGTGCGCCCCGCCTTGGTGCGGGGGTATACTCTACCATCTCCTCCGGCAGGAACAGAGGGTCCAGCTGGAGCACCTCCTGCGGTAGGGATCTGAAAGGGAGGCTGAAAAGCACAAACGGCAAACGCATCAGTATGCTATAGAATGCAGTATATGAATACAGTGTGTGAATACTGTGAGCAGTTTATCAGTGCAGAATGCAATGTATGAGTAGAGTGTGTGAATACTGTGAGCAGTTTATCAATGCAGAATGCAATGTATGAGTAGAGTGTGTGAATACTGTGAGCAGTTTATCAATGCAGAATGCAATGTATGAGTAGAGTGTGTGAATACTGTGAGCAGTTTATCAATGCAGAATGCAATGTATGAGTAGAGTGTGTGAATACTGTGAGCAGTTTATCAATGCAGAATGCAATGTATGAGTAGAGTGTGTGAATACTGTGAGCAGTTTATCAATGCAGAATGCAATGTATGAGTAGAGTGTGTGAATACTGTGAGCAGTTTATCAATGCAGAATGCAATGTATGAGTAGAGTGTGTGAATACTGTGAGCAGTTTATCAATGCAGAATGCAATGTATGAGTAGAGTGTGTGAATACTGTGAGCAGTTTATCAATGCAGAATGCAATGTATGAGTAGAGTGTGTGAATACTGTGAGCAGTTTATCAATGCAGAATGCAATGTATGAGTAGAGTGTGTGAATACTGTGAGCAGTTTATCAATGCAGAATGCAATGTATGAGTAGAGTGTGTGAATACTGTGAGCAGTTTATCAATGCAGAATGCAATGTATGAGTAGAGTGTGTGAATACTGTGAGCAGTTTATCAATGCAGAATGCAATGTATGAGTAGAGTGTGTGAATACTGTGAGCAGTTTATCAATGCAGAATGCAATGTATGAGTAGAGTGTGTGAATACTGTGAGCAGTTTATCAATGCAGAATGCAATGTATGAGTAGAGTGTGTGAATACTGTGAGCAGTTTATCAATGCAGAATGCAATGTATGAGTAGAGTGTGTGAATACTGTGAGCAGTTTATCAATGCAGAATGCAATGTATGAGTAGAGTGTGTGAATACTGTGAGCAGTTTATCAGTGCAGAATGCAATGTATGAGTACAATGTATGAATGCCGTGAG
>NW_021024632.1:1053900-1094477 GCF_004153795.1 Camellia sinensis | reverse complement strand
TCGTATTCTTGTTTGGCTAGTGATTGGGTGGCCTAATTACATGAGCATGTGTTTCTCCCTTTTTGAAGCTTAGTGCAAGCAGCTTTTGTGACTTTTTGAACCTGCCATAACTTTTTTTTTGGTTGGTTTGGTCATTGGTTTCTTGTATTTACACTTGTAGTGCAATCCTACATGTTGGCCTAGCATGTTTCATGCTTCATGCCTCTCATTCTAGCATGTGTAGCTCCACTCCAACATGTTTTTGGCTTTGATTTAGCATGCTTAGGACTTTTTGAATGGTTTGGCCATGTGGTTCATGCTTTGATATAGCTATAGTATATTGGTCTTGGCTAGTCTTTTTGTTTCAAAGCCTCTTGCATGCTTTACTTTGTGGTGTTTGCATGCCTTAGCTCATTTCTCAATGATTTTAGTGTATATAGCATAGCACACTCTCACATATTCCACTCTTTTATAGCTTTTGTGGGTTGGGCTTTATGTCTTGATCATGAGCTAATACGTATGCATGCTTGTCCAAGCTTTTGGGCTACCATTTCAGTATGTGTAGACCATTATTTTGGCATGATTTGAGCTCTTTCCAGAGTTAGTTTGGTCTTTAGGCTTGGTCTTGTATGCCTCATGTAATCCCTTGACTAGCTTTGATACTTTTGCTCTTTTAACGTGCTATGCTTGTGATATTTGCATGTTTTTTGCATCATCTAACACATAATTTTAGAGCATATAGCTTGTCATACTCTCATGTATATCACTCTTTAATTGTGTTTAAGAGTTTGTCTCATGCCTTGTGATGAGCCAATGCATGAACATCATTCTCTTGCCTTGCTTGCTATCATTTCAGAGCATTTTGGCCACTGTCTTGGCATGCATGAGGTCTGTTTAGGGTCTGATTTAGTCACATGAGCATTGTATTCACTAGTCCTAGTGTTGTTGTGCTTCACTAGTTTTGATGCTTAGTCGCTAACTGCTATACTTGTGTTGTTTGCATGATATGTCATCATTTGGCACATGTTTCAGTGCTTGTACTCTGTCATGCCCTCATACATATCGCTCCTTATACAAGGAGAGGGGATCACCCTCTCCTATTTTGGACCACAAGAACAAATTTTTACCACTAAAATTCCTCTAAGTTTCAATGGTTAAAAGGCCAAGCAAAGGGGTGATTCAAAAGCTTAGAGAGGTGGCTCAAGAGGCTTAACAAGCCAAAGAGCAAAAGAGGGGAATCACCCCCCTAACCACACAAGGCTCAAAACAATATTTTAAAGCCTTAAAAACAGAGTTATTAAGAGGCTAAAACCAGCTTTAAAGTAGCATGCAAAGGTGACAAAGCTCTTAATCAAAACAAAGCTTGAAAGGGACAAGTGTCTTACCCTTGAAGAACAACAACAAGACAGCAACTTCAGCAACAATTCTAAGCCAAACCCAAGTCTAAGACCTCAAAACAAGCTTCAATGGACCTTAGCTTCAAAGTGAAGGTGTTTGTGTAGGTGTTTGTGTGCAAAAGTGTGAAGAAACAACACTTTAAGGCTCAATATAGCACAATATAGAGAGAGAGGGAGATTTTTACTCTGAAAAATCTGAACCCTCGAATAGGGAGAGGAAGCTCCCCTTATATAGGCAATGCAAGCCAAAAGGGTTGCTCAATCCCTCCATACACGTGTATGGAGGATGAGTTCAGTGAGCCACAGCTGGCTCAAAATATCTGAAAATGTCTAAAAAGAAGAAAAAATGGCTACCAACCAGTTAAGTGGCCGGCCGGCCACTTCAACTAGCTGGCCGACCATTCCAACTAGCTAGCAAGGAGAAAAAGTGGCTGGCAACTTCCAAAAGTGGCCGGCAAGGCCCCACTCTCCTTCAGCCAAGAGGCACCAAGGTTTGGCCTAAAACAAGGCCAAAACATAGATGGTTTAGAGGCTCAAAGACAAGGCGCTCAGCCGAGATCTTCAAAAACTCAAAACGAGCACAAACATGTGCAATCATCGAGAGCACAAACGATGATGTATGAGTCTTAAGGTCGGTCAAAAATGGGGTGTTTACAAGGACTAGTCAGCTAACTGGAGTGTGATAGTAGTAGGCTTCAACTCGCCAAGCCCGAATTTCTTATACACAAAGTACGACAACAAATTAGTACTAGCCCTTCAATCTAACAAGGCCCTATCAATGAAATGGTCCCCTATAATGAATGCAATGGTTGGGGCATCTAGGTCTTTAAGCTTAGGGGGTGTGTCACTCAATAAGATGGAGCTTACTTGCTCTGTGAGTACGACATTTTAGGATACGTTTGTCCTAGATTTATGCTTTTGCATACATAGGTCCTATAAAAAATTTGCATAGGAGGGTAGATGTTTAATCGCCTCTAACTGAGGGAGGTTAATTTTAACATGTTTAAAGACCTCCATCATTGCTTCTATGGATGCCACCTTCTTATTAAAAATGGACGGTGTATCAAGGCATTAGGGAAAGGGTGCCTTAAGTACATATGGTTCCTTAGACTCATGTTAAGTACCAGGGACTAAGTCATCCCCCTTGCGTGTTTCTCCTTCAACCATGCTCTCATTGGGTTTACCACCATGGTCACCCTTTTTAGCCCTAGTTGCATCAGATGCAACTAGTCGAGGCTCTAACTTCCTCCCACTCCTCAGAGTGATAACCGCTTGAACTTGTTCATGGTGCTTTCCATTCCCACTCGACCCCTCTACCACATATTGACCATTAGGGTTGGCCACAGTCTGACTTGGTAATTTTTCCTCCTATTTCATATTCATGTTATTAGCCATTTGACTTAATTAGTCCTCTAGCTTGGCAATGGAGTGAGTGTGGGAGTGAAATACTGGTGCTAACCCCTTAAGCTCTTAAAGAACTTCCAACACCTGAGTCTCAAAGGCCGAGTTGCCTTGAGGAACAGGTGGGGGTTGTGGTTGCCGGCAAGGTTGCGGTGGGCATTAGGAAGATTGGTTGGAAAAATTATTAAAATTCTGGCTTGGTGGTGGAGGATTGTAAGTAATGCCTTGTAAAGGAGGTCTCCATGAAACATTAGGGTGATTTCTCCATCCCAGGTTATATGTGTTGGAACATGGGTCATTACCCAGTTTGGAGAATCCTTGAGCCATATTCACATGCTTTAGACTAACTCCAGAAATTGTGATGCCGAAGGGCACTCACTCAAGTCAAGTGAAATTGAGGCTGAACTTGCTATGTAAGGGCATGTCCTGGAGCTAATAATTGGTCCATTTTACGAGACAATGCCTCTACTTGTTAGGTTAACTCTAGATTGTGCCCTACCTCATAAATGCCCCCTCTTTTCGGGGCTCAAACTACAGGTTGCTAGACTTGTCGGGCTACAGAGGCATGATGAAGGGAATTATCACTTAGGTTTTTAAATAATTGTCATGCCCCAACGACATTCTTTGATATAAATGTCCCACTAGAAGAAGAATCCACCATTTGGTGATGAGACTCAGTTAAGCCATAATAAAAGGTTTGAACAAGTTGCCAATCAGGCACTTGGTGGTGGGGACACTGTTGGAGAAGGTCACGAAGTCTCTCCCTTGTTTCATGAAATTACTAGCCATTGATTTGAGCAAAATTGGTGATGGCTCGCCTGAGTCGGTTGGTCTTACCAATGGAAAAGTACTTCTCTAAAAACTTCTACTGCAATTGGTCCCATGTTGTGATAGAATTAGAAAGTAAGGAGTTCACCCAGAGTTTGGCTTTATCCTTCAATGAAAATGGGAATAGTTGCAACATTATGGTCTCATTGGTGAAATTCTAGATCCTTACTATAGAGCAAATATCTAAAAATTCATGCAGATGTGTGTAAGGATCATCATGAGCTAGTCCATGGAATGATGAGAGCATTTGGATGGTGCTGGACTTAGTCTCATAATGAGCAGCAGTGGTGTCTGATAACGGAATGTATGATGGTGATTTATATGCAGTGGGTGTGAAGTAATCCTTAAGGGTCCAGTTGGGCCCATTCAGGAAATTTAGGTTCGCCATCTCTAATAGTTCTGAGTATGGATATGGATATTCAAGCCTAGGAACACAGAAAGAGGCTCTAAGGTTCCTAAGAGTCCTTTCTAGTTTAAGTTCCAAACTCCACAATTTAGGGTGGCAAGAACGGTGCCTGTGCATACACCACTCACACACACACACACACACACACTAAGTACTGACTCTTGTGGGCCAAGTTATGAAAGCAAAATACCAAATGAGGAAATACTCACAGCGATTTAACCAAAATGCTTTACTCGTCTTGCGAGTACCTAATGTGTAGACTGTTGTCTCCAATCTCCACTTGAGCTCTCCCTTTTTAGCACTTTGGTTCTTTTCTTGCGAGTATTTGCTCATTTTTCTTTTCTTTTTTTCTTCTTCTAAGCACTTTAGTGTTGCAGCTCGGTTCTAAAGCTCGGTTGCGCTCCACTTGCACTTCAGTGATAGCTCCACTTGCAAAAACTTTGCACACTTAGCAATACAAAAGCATAAAATCCTAAACTAAAAATTAAAATAAGAATACAACTTTAAATTAATTAATTTTTCCAAAAGTCCTCAACAATGACGCCAAAATTTGATGGGTCATTTTACACACCAAAAATAAAACACTAAACTGTACCAAATTCCTTAGAATAATGGTAAGTCCATGTATCGATCCACAGCCACAAATGTGAAATTAAACTAATTTAATTGTCAAAATTCCTAAATTAATTTTGATAAAAAAGATGACTGCTCATAAACTAATGACAATTAAACTAAACGAAGAGATTAAACTAGCAATTAAGAATAAAGATGAAGTTATGATTTTGGAAACAACCTAGGGTAATGAATTCACCACTAGTTACATAAATAAGGTCTTAATTTGAAAATCAATTATGTTACGGTTCAAACCAAATAATACTTCGTAACTACAAGTTTGAAGCATTGATCAAGAGAATTATCACGTCAATGTATAGGAACGAATCATCTCAAGTAGCATGAGTCGTTCGCTCTAAACTAGAGTAGCAATACGATTCGTCCCTTGTAGTATGGCACATCTCATACGTTGAATATGAAAGCAAATAAAACCGTTGCATGGAAAGCATTCAACAATCACAGAAAGTAGAATACTTGAAAGAAATAATGGAAAATATATTTAAAAATTTATTGAATGCCCTACAACTTATTCAAACCGTTACGTAATGAAAACCAAAAAGAAAACCCTATTTACTTGGCTAGGGTTTCATCAAAACCCTAGAAATAGAAGAACTAACCACTCATAGGGGAGTTGGAACAGGTAGAGGAAGAGAGCACAACCATGGAAGATTTTCTTGAAGCTTGGAATCCTTCCCTTCAAACCCTAGCTCCTTCTCTCTTTTGAAATATTTTGAAACCCTAGTGTAGTCCATTCTTTCTCTTTTTATTCTCAGCAAAACAAACTCGAAATTCCGCTCACGTGTCCCTAGGTAGGCCACTCGAGTGCCTACAATTTTTGCTCTGGTCGCATGTGCAATGAACTGGTACACCAAGAAATTTCACTACTTGTGCGGAGAATCTGCTTTTGTGCCACTTTTCACTTGAATTCGCGTGTCGCCTGCCAAATCTATACAAGCGCACAAAACACATCATCTTCGCCAAATAAACAAAATTCAAAGACTACAAATATAACTTAAGCGGCCTCAATGTGGTACCTTTCGGCCTACATCAGGAGTAAAGAAATCCCAACCTCTAGTAAGAAGAGAAGAAAGTCCGAAAACTCAACTTGGACAAAAATACGATCTGTTGAAATTACTAGAAATCTCTCTTCGTGCTCTACATTTGGTATGTGGAAGTAAGGTGAGATTTTAAGTAAAAAGAGATCAAATCCAAGCTTGAAAGTTTGGGACTTTCCAAAATGGAGGAAAGGAAGAGAGAGAGAGAGAGAGAGAGAGAGAGAGAGAGAGAGAGAGAGAGAGAAAGATCTAGATTTGACCAAAAAGTGACTTTTTAAATTGCTAATCTTGAACAAACCGCTCGAGCGATGAAACTTGCGCTCGAGTGTCAAAGACAAAAGACCACTCAAGCGATGAAACTTTCGTTAAAGCACAAAACGCAAACTTCCAGAAGTTCAAATCTGTAAAAGTACTAGATGACATGGAAGACCACTCAGGCAAACAACGCATCGCTCGAGCAATGAAGAAGAAAAACTTACAAGTTATTACAATTACTTTATTTGTTTCCTTCACACAAAAAAGGCCCAATGGGAGGGGCTTTTCACCAAAAATCCCAAAATTCTATGCATGTGTACCATATGCCCATAGTTGTGACATATGTGGTATTTGGTTATGACTTATTGAAGTGTTCGGCCTCATTTGGAAACATGCTATTTTAGTAACTTTTTGACTTTTTATGAAAAGATATGCATAAAAGTAGAGAGAGTGATGTGACAACTTATAGTGATTTTTTGGTTTTTTGGCTAAAATGTAAAGTTGACAAATGAGGCCTTAGTTATGACTTGATTATGATTTGATTGTACATATTGTGGTGTTAGTTATGATTCATTATGATGTTAGGTATGACATTATTTTAGTTATTATCTAAAAGCTCTTTGATTATACTTTATATGGTATTTGATTATAACTTCTTCTTCTTCTTTTTTTCTTTTTTGTTATGGCTCCCAAAGGATTGAGTTATAACATTTGTGGTAATTACTCCCACAAATGTCATAACTTTTTTTTTTTAATTAGCAAAAAGAAAGCTTTGTTAATGAAAACAACATATAAAGCATATGGAAATACATTAAAAAAGATGAGGCAAGAGCAAAAAATATCAAAGTGAACCCTCCTAATACCAACTAGTTTGGCACTAAGAAGGACAACCTATCATTTGCTAGCTCAATCCAAAGTTGGTGAAAAGACCAACAAGACAAAAAAAGAGAGAACAAGAGAACTAACTGCCAAAAGTGCAATAATAGCAGAACATGAACTAATCCAACAAACAACAAGACACCACATAACAGCAAGACAACAACAATAACCAACTTGCACATGACAACATGAACAGCAACAGAAACCACAACCCTCAAATACACCTCCTAATCTGGTTCAGGTTGGAAACAAAATCATGGATGGAATGTAAATAACCAAAAGAGTGGCTCTTCAACCAAACTGCTATTTTAACCTTGATAAGCTCACTGATCTCCATGAAGTTAGGTTCGGCACTATTGAACACACAATCATTCTTGAGCTTCCAAATTAACCACTGAACAGCAAGTGGGATGGCATTCTAGATTTGTAATTCCTTCTTGATTTTTGTGCCAAGCCACCAATCAAATAAATCCACAACAGAGCCTGGGCAATCCAAAACAGACCCCACCAATCAATGATATCAAACCAAATTTTCCTTCTAAAGGCACAAAGAAGCAAAACATGATTAATGGACTCAGGTTCAACTTTGTAAAAGATACACTAATTGACATCCTCCCCTCTAAGAACTCTAACATGATGAAGAAACATATGTTTTGGCTCTACCTTTCCAAACTAGCCAAGAGAAGAATTCGACTTTTGGTGGTGAGATGTTATGCCAAATGAATCTAGGCATAGACAGATCCAATCATTTGTTGGACTGCCACCAATAGAATAAATCCCTTGTTTTGAAGACACTCTGAGATAAAGCTTTCTATCTCATGCTATCCTCTATCCCATGTCCTAATGTTAACCCATCACCTACTAAAACTTGCAGATTATGGACTTCTTCATCTTCCCAAGCTAATAGGGGCCACCTAAAACTTAATTCCAGTTGGAATAGCTAAATTTCCTATCCATCAAATCTTTTAGAGATCCATCCTTATCAAAAGAAAGGGTAAATAATCTAGAAAATTGAGATTGAATGCAGTCAATTCCCACCCAAATGTCCTTTCAAAAAGATATGCTGGCCCCATTACCAATACCTTATTTTGAGTTAATTAGAAAGAAATTGAATAAAGTAGGAATACCTGATGCAAGGACCATGATGTCCTTCCAAATCCAAGAACAATTAGTAATAATGCCTTGGGAGTGGAACCAACTACCTGATCTGGAACTATACTTGATGCAAATTAATCATCTCCATAGGGCTTATTTTTCATTGCAGAACCCCCACCACCATTTAGCAAGTAAGTATTCATTAACTTGACCCAAACTTCTTACACCTAAGCCTTCTTGCTTCTTTGTCATTGAAACATCCTTCTAACTGACCAAGTGAACCTTTCTTTTGACATCTGAGTCTCTCCACAAGAAAGAAGCTTAAATTTTATCCACCTCTTTGGTTACATACTTTAGCATTTTAAACAAAGAAAGGTAGAAGATTGAGAGGCTTAATAGAACAGATTTGATGAGGTTGAGTCTACCAGCAAATGATAAAAGTCTCTTCTTCCAGCCAGAAAGTTTGCCCTTGAATTTGTCCAAAATTGGTTTCCAAGTGGCTTTCCTTCTAGGATTGGCACCAAGCGAATGCCCAAGATACTTCAATAGTAGCTTTTGATTGAAGCGATTCAGTTTTGCCGAAAAGCCATTGGTTAAAGTCTCAGAGACACCAATACCACATATTGTACTTTTGTGGAAATTTATTTTCAGGCCTGACATAATTTCAAAACACCTAAGTATTCTCTTCAAAGTTGTGATCTCTAACAAATCAGCCTCACAAAAGAGGATGGTGTCATCAGAAAATTGGAGGTAAGTGTATTGCAAACCATTGGGTCCAACAATAGCCCCTCCAATTAGGCCCAGATCCTTAGCTCTTGTCAAAAGCAAATTTAGGCCCTCTGCAACAATATTGAAAAGGAAGGTTGATAGTGGATCACCCTATCTGAGCCCTCTTTTCAGTCGAATTTCATCTGTAGGTGAGCCATTAACAAGAATGGAAATGCTTGCAGTTATTAAACATGATTTCATCTAGCCTAACCATTTTGAACCAAACCTAAACTTGACAAGCAAATCAAAAAGGAACTCGCAATTCGCAGTATCAAAGGCTTTTTAATCTCATTAGCAATGAGAACTCCATCCATTATACTCCTACCCCCTAGGAATGCGTATTGTGCTTCACTCACTGTGTTAGGCAAAACAAACTTCAATCTTTTTGTTAGGACCTTGGAAAGGATTTTGTAGACAGAGCTTATCAAGCTAATAGGTCTGAAATCGGATAGAGGCAAGGGGTTTTCCTTTTTTGGGATGAGATTTACAAATGAGTAATTGAGACCCCTAGCTAGAATTCCATTCTCATGGAACTCCTACATAAAATTTAAGATGTCATGCTTCATAATTTTCCAACACTTCTGAAAACATAATAGATTGAAACCATCAGGACCTGGGGCTTTGTTCCCATCACAGTCTTTGATGGTAGCCCAAACTTCATCTTCAGTGAATACACTTTCCAACATGATAGATGTATTGCTAAGAATGTTAATAGAATTAAACTTCTCTTCCCCCCCCCCAAAAAAAAAAAAAAAAAAAAAACCATATTTTTAAAAATGTTTTGCATAGCATTACCCATAGGAAGTAAAAGAATTTGCATAAAATATATTTTTTAAAAAATCACTAAAAATGAAAAAAAAAAGAAAAAAAAAACACAAATTTCAAAATATCAAAGAAAACCAAATAAGGTGAGTGCTTTTGTTGAATTTTTAAAAGAAAACTTTACAAATGTCGACTGATAAATAGTCTATCGAATAACCTCTCAAGAACTTTGGGGTGGTTTTGGAAATTTACACATCAGTAAATGTTAAGAAGTTATCTTTTACCTCTATGTATATATGGCACCTAAAAATTAAGTTTTACCATCCATATCATATGGTTTTATTGTGTGATAGTGATATCACATTAACGGTATCTTTTAGGGCTGGGCATAGGGTTATTCGACCTGCCCAAATCGCCCTACCCGATCCAATCCACACATGTATGGACGGTTTCGCAAATACATTAGGGTTGGGTGCGGATTAGGGTTGGGTGCGGTTTGAATTCTGGGTGATTTTCGGGTTGTGGGCGGGTTGCGGGTTTGAACCGCACCCGCACAACCTGCCAGCATTAATCCTTTTTTTTTTTTTTTTTTAATTTCAAATCTAGACCGTTCAATTCAATCTTCACTTCATATAACAAACAAAACCAAAAACACCCTAATACGCACACAACTCTCTCATTCCTCTCATCTCATCTCATCAGTCTCTCTCTCACTCTCTCATTTTCATCTGCACAGATCGACTCCTCACCGATTGACCTCACTCTCTCATCGCACCGATCGATCTCATAGGTCAGCCTTTCTCTTTCTCTCTCTCTCTCTCTCATATCTCATCAGTCTCTCTCTCATTCTATCATTTTCGTCTGCACAAATCGACCTCGCAAGATCGGCTCCTCACCGATTGACCTCACGGATAAGCCTCTCTCTTTCTTTCTCATCTCATCAAATCTGTTATTTATTTGGAATTAAATCTGTTTGGAATTAACTATGTTCATTTTTGTTAGGCAATCAGATCTGTGTTTTTTTTTTTTTTTTTGTGGCAACAGATCTCTGAGTTGGAATTAAATTTGTTGATTTATGTTCGGAATTAAATCTGTGATTGGAATTAAATATGTTCATTTCTGTTAGGCAATCAGATCTGTGTATTTTTTTTTTTTTTTGTGGCAACAGATCTCTGTGTTGAAATTGAATCTGTTGATTTCTGTTTGGAATTAAATCTGTGATTGGAATTAAATCTGTTCATTTCTGTTAAGCAATCAGATCTGTTTCTTTTTTTCTTTTTCTTTTTTGTGGCAACAGATCTCTGAGTTGGAATTAAATCTATTGATTTTTGTTTGGAATTAAATCTGTGATTGGAATTAATCTGTTCATTTAGGCAATCAGATCTTTTCTCTTTTTTTTTGGCAACAGATCTTTGAGTTGGAATTAAATCTGTTAATTTCTATTTGAAATTAAATCTGTGATTGGAATTAAATCTGTTGATTTCTAAATCGCAAACCGCCAGCAACTGCCCGCACATCCACAAACCCTATCCGCACAAACTGCAAACCGCACTGCGGGCGGTTGCGGTTTGACTTTTCTCCAAACCGCATAGGTGCGGACGGGTCAAAATCGAACCGCAAACTGCACAAAACTGATCCATGAACACCCCTAGTATCTTTACTCATTGGGATAAAGAATATGGGCAAGCTCTTTAGTTATTTCGGAGTAATATTTTATATCATTTATTGCTCGGCATTTTTTAAGTTTTTTTTTTTTCAAAAATTAAACAAAAAACATTGAATTTTACTGTTTTAACATATAAATATTAAGTTAAGGTGTCACATGAACTTGCTGCATGACCATCAAATATATTTTTAAAGTAATGACTGAAAAGGTTAATCAGTGGTCCTAGGCATGGCTAGGGAGTACCTTAGGGGTGCGTTTGTTTGGATGGACTGGATAAGGGGGGATTGTAATTCATTGGACTATAAGTCCTGAGATACATTGTCTCGGGACTATTTTGTTGGACTAAATTTGTATCCTATGTTTATTTAGTCATGGGATTAGATGTCTAGATTGGACTATTTTTAATTATCCAATGTTTGTTTGGGATATTATGGAGTAGAATAAATGCTCAAATGATTATTTTATCATTTTCACTTATTTACTAAGTAATAGCAATATTAAACATAACTTTAATATTTTAATTATTTTTAGTTAGATTAAATAAAATTTTTCTTTATTTTATTTTTTGCACAATAATTTAATATTTTAATTTATTATTTTCAATTAAATTAAATTTATAATTAATAATTTATATTTTTTATTTAATATATAATTTTAAATTAATGACAATAAAAAAAAATTTATTTAATATAAATTAAATTTTCAACAACACTAAAAAAATTTAATTTATAAGGTCATAATTTATAATTTATTATTTTTAAATAAATTTAATTTATAATTTATAATTTGTAATTTAAATTTTTTATTTAATATATAATTTTAAATTAACAACACCAAAAAAATAATTTATAAATGTTCAAAAGACTATTTTAACCTATTGCTCAGCATTTTTTAAGTTTTTTTTTTTCAAAAATTAAACAAAAAACATTGAATTTTACTGTTTTAACATATAAATATTAAGTTGAGGTGTCACATGAACTTGCTGCATGACCATCAAATATATTTTTAAGGCAATGATTGAAAAGGTTAATCAGTGGTCACTACAAGAAAAAACACTTTCCGTGACCAACATTTTGGTCGCGAAAAGTACCACATTTGGTCGCTAAAACATTTTCACGACCAAAATATGTTGGTCGCGAGTTGGTCGCTAAAGCCTCGTGACAGATAGTTTTCTGCGACCAAAAAAGCCTTTGGTCACTAAAAGTGACCATTCGTGACCAACTTTTTTGGTCGCGGAAAGTCCAATTCATGTTAGACAAAAGGAAACTTTTAGCGACCAAAGATAAGTTGGTCGCCAAAAGTTAGCGCCTTGACCCAAAAAAAATAATTCTTTTGTGATGCTTGAGACTTTAACTCCTGACCAAGGAGTCACCATGCACCCAATCCACTCTGCCAATAACATGCTTCTTGTTCATATTTGGCAAAAAAACTATATAACCCATAAAAATCGAGTTATATATTATTTTATAAAACTTTTAATGCCTAAACACAAAAATAGCATGTCATTACAGTAGTATCCTTTTTTTAAAATTTATCCCGTCATAACTTTCCGCGACCAACTTTTGTTTTTGGTCGCCAAAGGATAATCTTCCGTGCCCAAAAAAGCCTTTGGTCGCCAATAGGTATACTTTCCGCGACCAACTTTTTTTTTTTGGTTGCCAAAAGGTAATCTTCCACGACCAAAAAAACCTTTGGTCGCCAATAGGTATACTTGCCGCGACAAATTTTTTTTTTGGTCGCCAAAGGGTATACTTTCCGCGACCAACTTTTTTTTTTAGTCGCCAAAAGGTGATCTTCCGCAACCAAAAAAGCCTTTGGTCGCCAATAGGTATACTTTCCGCGACCAACTTTTTTCTTTGGTTGCCAAAAGGTGATTTTCCGCAACCAAAAAATTGTGGTCGCCAAAAGTTAAATTTTAGTCGCAGAAAGTGGACTATTTGCGACAAAAAAAAAAATAGGTGGTCACCAAAAGTGTTTTTTCTTGTAGTGGGTCCTAGGCATAGCTAGGTAGTACCTTAGGAGTGTTGTAATTAATAAAAAGAATGGAAACGACTGTATTGGGGAATATAGGAACAACAAGGGACTTGTCATTGGGTGATTGGGGGGGGGGAATGACACGTAGTTTCCTAAACCATCTAATAATTTTTTTTTGTAATGGTCGGGTGAGGAAGGACAATATTTTGATTTTTTGGAAAATTAAACTTTGCTTGGAGAGATAGGTGAAATTTATTTTTATTTTTTTTAAAAAAAAAATATCTCTAATCTGTCCACTTGAACTTGATAATTTGAATTGTTCAACATGTAAAGCACTTTCACTAGACTATTCATACAGAAACCTAAGTTGCTCGAACAACTATAACCAAGTTATAGTCTTCTGATCTTTAATTATCCAAAGTTAAGACACTACTCCAAGTTCATTAACCCTTGCCCTTCACAAATGCTCTTATAACTCAAACGACTTTTCCCTCTCATTCTCTCCTCTTATAGAAACATTCAGCAATCCAATCACTTTGTGGGCTCAGAAAGTGGGTTGGTCCTTCTATAAATGCTATTAGGCCAGCAACACTAATGCTAATTAGGTCGAACTCAAACTTGCAAACCAGTCCACCAATTGGTATTGGTCACTATGTAATCATTCATCTCCATCAAAAGGACTTGTTCAAATTAGCATTGATCATGTTAGAATCTCATAACCCCTTTGTGGAATTATTGTCATTGCTATACCCCAACTTAGGGTGAATTACACTTTGTACTCCTACACTTTGTATCAATTTTTATTTTGGTCCTTATACATGAAATTGTGACAATCAATCATTTACATTTCTAGTCGAATCTCACTTTAGTCTCTACAGAAGTGTTAATGTCACTCTTATGTTACTCCATTGTTTAAGTTTTTAACATAGTCCAGCCATGTGATAAATATGTGACTATGAAATGAGAATGAGAGAGAGAAATCATCTCTTTTTTTTTTTTTTTTTGTTACAAGAAAATCCTCTCTACCCTCCCGCAGGTCCAAGGCAGCCCCATTGTAGAGATCACCAGGGTGCCCTATTAGCCGTTCTGAGTGAGGAGACTATAACCTGGGAACTTGCCCCGAGCTCCCAAGACAAGCTCCGCTTAAGTTAGGACTCGCAAAGCGGGAGAGTATTGAACCCACACCAAGTGCTGATTAGACAACTTGAGATCTAACCTCCTAACCAACTGTGCTTTGCCCAAGAGATTGGCCCAGGGGGGAGGGAATTGAACCTGTGACTTTGGGGCTTAAACCCCAAGCCTTAACCACGATGCCACCCACCCCTGGGTTAAGAGAAATCATCTCCACTTTCTACTAATACACACTTTGTCCCACGTGATAAACCGTGAGAATTATATAATACAATATATATACATATGTTCATATGTTGAAAATTATGATGAAAAAGCAAAGGAATAGAACTTTTGAAATTAAAAAAGATATTAGAGAAATCAAAGAGAAAATAAGAGAAATTGACAGAAGACTGTATTTTTGTGGGTGAAAAAAAAAATCACGATTCCAATTTTTGCAAAACCCTAGTTCATCTCCTTAATTGTTCATAATTTGCATTTTGTTTTACCCTAATACATTCATAATTTGATATAAATTTTGAGATGAAATGTGTATAGACAGGAAATGAGGTTGATTTTCCTCTTTTACTTTCATTTTGTTGTCATATTCTTGTCACATTACTGATTTCTGTCAAAAACTTATACGGTGGAATAATAGAAAGGAAACATTGAAATTTGACCAAAAATTTAGGGTTTGATTGTCATAATTTCATATGTAGAAATCAAAGTGAAATTTTTTATAAATTACAAGGATACAAAATGTAATTTACCCCCCAAAAACCCCAATTGCACCCTTCTTTAACACAAGTAATCATTTAATAAAACATTTTGAGCCAAGACATATTCATAATAAAATGGATATAACACTTCAGATATTAGTTAGTTCATGTGAAAATGTTTTTTGGAGCTCCGAGTGCTGCTCTAATTTTGTAAATGTACTGGCGAATAGGCTATGCCTATGGCCCTCTGCCAACAAAATAAACTAATTTTTCTTTTCTTTTTTTTTTCTTTTCCCATGTGCCTGAAAAGCATTACTCATCCTGAGTGCAAGTTCGGTGATTCATGCCATGTCGGATGAGCAAGATATGCGGAAGATGGGGGAGCTTGCCTCCTCGTTCCCTTTTGCCATAATGCTCATGGGCAGCTTATCTCTAATTGAATTTCGTTTTCTAAACGGATTTTATTCCAAAGATGCAATCTTAAAATTAAAAATCACATAAAGGTAAAACATGAAATAAACCGAACAAAAATCACACAATAATGATTTTTTTTTTTTAAAGTTTGATTTGACTAAAAATCAATTGACGTTACGCTATGAAAACTCTGCAACAACTTCAACACCATCACAATTTATCATCAGCGTAAATGACTAAAGTAAAGTGTCTTTCAAATCCAAATCAAAATCAAAATAAAAAAATCTCAAGAAAAAAAATAAAAATAAAATCCATGAAGCATTTCCAGTCAATTATTGCATTAAACTCTTAAGGGAAACATTCCAGCATGCAACATCGAAGAGTTTCCCCATCAGTGACCTATTTTTGTGGAAACATACAATAAGTCAATTAAATTAATAAGAACGATTCAGTGTATGCATAGCCAGAAAATTTGGAGGATTACATCATATCATATTTAGGTTATAAAGTCAACAAACTTGCGTTAAATTGAGCAAAAATACCACAATTAACTTCTACAAACAACAAAGCAAAACAAAACCATATTTAGCTTATGAAATCAAGCTCACGTTTCAAAACTGGGCAAACCAAATGACAAAGTTAGTTAACAACATTACGTCATGACTAGAGAAGAAAAAAAAATAAATTAAATTAAAAAACTTCAGATATTGAGTTCCTGGTATTGGACAAATAATAGGCAGGTATGGTGTGCCATCCACAACCGCCTTTGCTCAGGCCTTACCTTAGTCATGTCCACCATCAATTGTTCATCTTCCTAACTTTTTTTCCTACAAAAACCAAATTAAATCAGATAAAGATCCATGCTGTAAACAAACCGACATATTAAAGAATCATACCTCAAAATATACAATTGCGCCAAATAGAACACAACAAATAAGCTTGGTGAGATGCAAGTATTGGTGAGATGCATCCTCATTGCATGAAGGACAAGTCAATTTCCCTTTGGTGCTCCAACTGAATAGGTTACCACCATACGCAGGAAATCATTGATGGTTGATAACAATGCGGCACGGAATTGAAAATCATGGCCATTTGATGCATCGTACGTCTCTACCCCTACCTCCCATAACTCCTTTAACTCGTCTCTATCAATGGTTGTAAAAAACCATCAATATGTCAAATCCGAGAGCCTTGTGCCTAGGAATAAGCAAAGACATCATAAAAACTGAATTGTTCATATATTTGTATGGTGGTAAAGTGTATGGGACAAGAAAAACCGACCATATACTATATGAGTTACTCATGTTTCCAAATGGGTTGAAATTGTCGCTAACTAGTTTGAGCCTAACGTTATGAGGATTTTTGACGAATGACTCATGCCTTTTGTCAAAATCCTTCCACATTTCAAGGTCAGTCGGACGATGCAAAATATTTTCCTGCTTTACACGATTATCCTGTTGGAAAATTGGCTTATATAAGGCTTATTTTGGGACAACTTTGAGCCCAAAATTGAGTGGGCCCTAGACGTCTTTTGGGGTGGGTCCGAAGAGGTGAAGTGTTCCTTGCCACGTGGCAAGTCACACAGTGAAGACAGTTCGTCAAAACCATTTATGAGTGAATGAGAAGTTGACGCCGTTTTTAGGTTCGAGGAATGGACATTTAAAGATTTAAATGTGAGTTTCCTTTTAATGGGTTGTCTCACATTGAAACTTTAAGAGAACTTTTATGTGTATATAAGCTCTAGCCTACAACACTTGGGTTGGGCCCCAAAGGGCACCTCAAGTTTATAGAAGGGAGGAGTTATGGACAAAGTGGACCTTAGCCCAAACCACCACACATGCGCGCGCATGCCACCGCCCGGGCACGGGTGTGGGTTGTGGGTCGGGTCACATCTTATATTAATTTTTTAGATAAAATTTATTTGAATCTTTCCCAAATTTTCTTGGGGGAAAAATTAATTTTGTAATTCGAATTTGAATTTGAATTCAAATTCTTGTCCAAAAATTGTGCCTCTTTATGTCTGAATTTCCTACAGTAACTGCCGAACAGTTTCTAACAGTTTCAGAGCTGTTAAACTGGACAGTTATCAACTTCTGCAGTTAATCTGTTGAAATCAGATTGCAGATCTGTCCAATTCAAAATAGCACCTGTTCAAATTCAAATCTGAATCTGTTGGACAGATTCATACCTGTTCGGATAGGTCTTGTTGTGCCTATAAATACCAACAGTCCAGCAGTGTTAAAGCATCCGAAAATCTGTCTGAATTTTATTTCTCTTGCTGTCCAGATTTATCTATTTGTATTATTTCTTCATATTAGTTTTGGAATAAAGAGATTATAGAACACAAGGTTCTAATTCGCCGGAAAAATTTATTTGGAGTGCTACTACAAATTTGTGAAGATCATTATATTCTGGGAGATACACGCCACTCAACCGTAAGCACTGTAGCGGGGCGAATCTGTCTTAAGGATAAAGTGTCACAAACTCGACTTGGTCTTTCTTTTTCTTTTTTTTTAATTCGGTTCGATAAATGAATTCGGTACGTTATTTATTTATTTGTTTGGTTTTGTTTCAATTTATTTTATTTACACAGAAGATTGTTCCAATAATCTTAAGATAGATTCGAATTATTCTGTTTACAGAATTTTTCGTTTGTTTCCCTTTCTCATTCTTCATTTAGAAAAAATTATTTTCTTTGGATTTATAAATTAATATTCTGGTTGGAAAAATAAATAGTGATTATATGCTATTTGACAGATAATAGTAATATACTGTCTATTTTCTTTGACAATTAGTAGTAATATACTGGTATTATTAACAATTCAGAATATTTATTTGTGGAATTTTGTCAAAAATTAATTTTGATTTTTAGAAATTATTTTCTGAGTGTTCATTAATTAAAATTCTTTTTCAGTATTTTAATTATTGGAGTGTTACAGAAATTTAATTTTCTGTGTGAAATTAATTTGGTTAAATAAAATTTTATTTTATTTCCAACTTAATTAAAAAGTAAAAGTTACATTCTTATTTCTTCTATTTTTACATAATTTAATTCTGTGATTTTGGTTTAATTTTCTGTGTAGTATAAATTTTGATTATAATTTTGTTTTATAATTTAAAATTCATAGCTACTGAAACAAATGCTCAAACAAGTACTAGTGTGGTGGCGACAATTGCGCCAACCCCCTCTCCTGTTGTGACAGTACCGGTAAATCACGGTGAGAAGCTAGAGAAGTTCTCTGGAACTGATTTTAAAAGATGGCAACAGAAAATGTTGTTCTATTTTACAACTCTGAACCTGGCTCATTTCCTCTGTGAGGATGCTCCTATTTTGAAAAAGGATGAAACCGACCGACAAGTGGTTGCTGCGGTCGATGCCTGGAAACATGCTAATTTCATTTGCCGAAACTACATTTTGAATGGACTTGACAACACATTATACAACGTCTATAGTCCTATCAAAACAGCAAAGGAACTTTGGGAGTCTTTGGAGAAAAAATACAAAACGGAAGATGACAGCTCAAAGAAATTTGTGGTTGGCAAATTCTTAGACTTTGTAATGGTTCATTCTAAAACTGTGATCAGCCAAGTTCAAGATCTCCAACTCATTCTGCATGACATTCACACAGAAGGCATGTCTCTCAGTGATTCCTTCCAAGTTGCAGCCTTAATTGAGAAATTACCACAAGGCTAGAAGAAATTCAAGAACTACCTCAAATACAAGCGCAAAGAAATGTCTTTGGAAGAATTAATTGTGTGTTTGAGGATTGAGGAGGACAACCGCAATTCTAAAAAGCGGGCTGGTAAGCATCTTATGGAGTCTAAGGCAAATATGGTGGAACATGCTCCAAAAGCAAAGAAACGGAAGTCTTCTGGAGAAAGTTCATCACAAGGCTCTAAAGGGGGAGAAAATAAAAAGTACAAATTTAATGGCAAATGTTACATCTGTGACAAAGAGGGACATTGGGTCAAAGATTGCAGTAGCAAAGGCAAAAGCAAAAGAAGAACAAGCAAAAAGGCTGCTCAAGCCCATATGACCGAAGTGGACAATATTTCCAATGGTGTAGATGATATCAATCTTTCTGCAATTGTTTCCGAGGCAAATCTTGTCGGAAATCCTAAAGAATGGTGGGTGGACACTAGTGCTACTCGCCATATCTGTGCCGACAAAAAGATGTTCACATCTTATTCTACAGTGGACAATGGTGAACAACTTTTTGTGGGCAACTCCTCAACTTCCAAAGTTGAAGGACAAGGGAAGATTGTTCTCAAGATGACATCTGGAAAGGAACTCACTCTCAACAATGTGCTGCATGTACCGGACATTCGCAAGAATCTTTTTTTCCGGATCTTTGTTAAGTAAGAATGGGTTTAGGCTAGTATTTGATAGTGATAATTTTGTACTTACTAAGAATGGGATATATGTAGGAAAATGTTACATGTCTGATGGCCTTTTAAAGTTAAATGTAATGACCGTTGTTCCCTCAGTTATTAATAAAAATATCTTCCTCTTACTTGCTTGAGTCTTCGAATTTATGGCATGGTAGACTAGGACATGTTAATTATGGATCTTTGCGTAGATTAATTAATATGGAATGTTTACCTAAATTTGACATTGATTCAAATCATAAATGTGAAATTTGCATTGAGGCAAAATTATCCAAAACTCTTTTTCATTCAATTGAAAGAAACACGGAACCACTTGAATTAATTCATAGTGACATTTGTGATTTTACATCAATTCAAACTAGAGGTGGGAAAAAGTATTTTATCACTTTTATAGATGACTATACTAGATATAGTTATGTTTATTTAATTCGAACCAAGGATGAAGCTTTGGAAACTTTCATTCAATATAAGAATGAAGTTGAAAATCAACTTGGTAAGAAAATCAAGAAACTTAAAAGTGATAGAGGTGGTGAATATGAATCACCTTTTGGTGAGTTTTGTAGAGAACATGGAATAATTCATCAAACCACTGCTTCTTACTCACCTCAGCAAAATGGAATTGCGAAAAGAAAAAATAGGACTTTAAAAAAAATGATGAATGTCATGTTAATAAGTTCTGGATTACCTCAGAACTTGTGGGGGGAAGTAATACTTTCTGCTAATTATATACTTAATAAAGTACCTCGAAAGAAAATGAATCAAACACCCTTTGAATTGTGGCATGGAAGAGTATCATCCTACAAATACTTAAAAGTGTAGGGGTGTTTGGCTAAAGTGGCTATTCCTAATCCTAAAAAGACTAAGATAAGTCCTAAAATCATTGATTGCATTTTCATTGGTTATGCCAAGAATAGTAGTGCATATCGATTTTTTATTCATAAATCAGAACATACCGAAATACATGTAAATACTATTATAGAGTCTCGAAATGCATCTTTCTTTGAACATGTATTTCCAAACAAGACTGAACAAGAGACTAGTAACAATAAAAAATCTCATGATGCTATTACTAGTCAGGATCAAAAGCATGATCAAGAACAAGGGCAAGAGTTAGATCAAAATTAGGAAGAGGAACCTATGCGTTGTAAACGTACGAGAACCTCAAAATCTTTTGGTCCAGATTTCCTAACATTTTTGTTAGAAAATAAGCCTTTAACTTTTAAAGAGGCTATGTCCAGTCCAGAAGCTTCTTTTATGGAAAGAAGTTGTCAACAGTGAAGTTGAATCCATCTTGCAAAATCACACTTGGGAATTAGTGGACTTGCCACCAGGTTGTAAACCTCTTGGGTACAATTGGATTTTCAAAAGGAAAATGAAAGCGGATGGATCAATTGACAAATACAAAGGCAAGACTTGTGGTCAAAGGATTTAGACAAAAAGAAGGTCTTGATTAATTTGACACATACTCGCCGGTTACTAGAATAACATCCATTAGAATGTTAATTGCTATTGCGTCTTTGTACAATCTAGAAATTCATCAAATGGATGTGAAAACCGCTTTCTTAAATGGTGAGTTAGATGAAGAAATTTGCATGGAACAACCAGAAGGTTTTTCTATTCTAGGAAAAGAAAAGAAAGTGTGTAAATTGGTTAAATCATTATATGGTTTAAAACAAGCGCCAAAACAATGGCATGAGAAATTTGACAAGGCAATGATGCCAAATGGATTCAAAATTAATAAGTGTGACAAATGTGATTACATTAAAAACACAGACAAAGGTTATGTCATTGTATGTCTTTATGTGGATGATATGCTCATCATAGGTAGTAATAATGACATGATTAAAACTACCAAGAAAATGTTGCATAAACATTTTGACATGAAGGACATGGGCATTGCTGATGTAATTCTTGGTATGAAAATTACCAAAACATCAGAAGGTTATGCTTTGTCATAATCTCTTTACATTAAGAAAATACTTGACAAATTCAGCAAAGATGATGATCATCTTGCTAGAACACCTGTAGATGTTAAGTTGTTTTTATCTAAGAATGTACAGGAAAGTATTTCTCAATTAGTGTATGCCCAAATTATTAGAAACTTAATGTACTTGATAAACTACACTCGCCCTGATATAGCTTATGCAGTAAGTAAATTAAGTAGATATACGAGTAACCCAGGAGTAGAACACTAGAAAGCAATTATAAAGGTTCTAAGATACCTCCGGTTTACTCGTAACATTAGACTTAATTATACTAGATATCCAGCAGTACTTGAAGGATACTGTGATGCAAATTGGATATCAGATACTAAAGACTCAAAGTCCACCAGTGGGTATGTCTTTACTCTTGGTGGTACGGCTGTATCTTGGAAATCTTCCAAACAGACTTGTGTTGCTAGGTCTACTATGGAATCAGAATTCATAGCTTTAGATAAAGCAAGGGAAGAGGCAGAATGGCTTCGCCACTTCCTTGAAGATGTAACACCCCCAAAATATTACAATAAAGATAACTCATATGCGGAATAAATATGAGAAACAACATACTTTCATACATCAGAATTCACTGTTTAACAAACAATTAAATGCCTTGTAGGCTTTCATCTTTCCAAGACATTGCTTGGTTACACAAATTGAATCTCACTCATTACATCTTAAGCCCTTGGCTTTACAAATAACAAACATGCACACATAAAGCATAAATAGGAAACTCTTGCTTTCCGAGAATCCATCCATGCTATTGCCTTGGAAGTAACACCTCACCTGCACCTAAAATGATATTCCCGTATAGGGTGAGCTAACAGCCCAGTAGAAATAATCTAACACAATTTATGAAGTTTAGCAAAGGTATAAATACCATGTATATAAACAATATCGATATGGAAGCATCCAAAAGGCCTACATATCCATATGCTACTGAGGCCAATCTTATTCCATGTTCCACCTATTCATTTCCAGTTCATATACACTACTCAATTCATGAGTTAAATTCATTATCTTTTAACAACCAAATAAGACTACAACTCAATGGTTTCCAATTATGCAAAACACATATAAACACTTCAAATCTGCCATTTTACGGCTATTTCATCTGAATGAATCGGCACCCATGTATATTTTCTCAAATATGACATTTTATGGATATTTCGTCCGCGGGAATTGGCACCCATGTATATTTTCTCAAATATGTCATTTTACGGATATTTCGTCCGCGGGAATCGGCACCCATGTATGTTTTCTCAAATATGCGATTTTACGGATATTTCGTCCGCAGGAATCGACACCTATGTATATATATGATTTTTGGGTCTTTTACCCAGGACACTCCAGCCAACTTGCTTTCAGTGGAGTCCATCCCCTTTCTCCTCCCAAATAAACATACATATGCAATGCATTTATAAACATAGTCATATGCAATGACAACCAACATTTGATTAGCATTAAATCACCTAATATTTATGCAATTTCTACAACAATCATAACTATCCTCCACCGATAGCCCAATACATTTATCTCTAAACAAATATTCAAAATTTCCATAGGTGAGATAATACATATCCAATATCACCATTTATATCAATAATCATCCAATTTAACATATTCAATGTTAATTCCAACTATTTATACAAAATAATCATTTATTCAATTTAGGGCAAAAATCCCTCGTTTTCCAATAATAACCCAAATACCCAAAATCAACTATTTTGGTACACCAAGAGTTTATATTCAACCCCAAACATCATTCATCTCATATACATCAAAACCCCTCTTTTCATTTTACACCTAAATCTTAGATTTGTCTAAACCACAACCAAATCTTATCATCTATACACGATAGCAAATAACTAAGATAAAAACCATACTAGAGTGTAAAAAATCCCTATCTCAAGTGTAGAAGAAGAAAATAGTTGAAACCCCGAAATCAATGACGATGAAACTCGATCTCCACCGCACACAACAAAGCCCTCGAGAAATTACACAACTTTGGTGAAGGAACTATGACCAAAATCCCAATGGATTTGAAGAAATCAAAGGAAGAAGATGGTTTCTAGAGAGAGAGGCTCTAGATCTAGATATTTCTGAGTTTTAGAGAGAGAGAGGATTGCAAAAAATGATTTGAAAAGCAACATTCGTGACCAGATAAAGCACGGTCCGCTCGAGCGTGGAAATCCCCACTCGAGCAAAAGACACAGACTCTCGCTTGAGCGTGAAACCCTACGCTCAAGCGTGAAATACGCTCTCCCAGTATTTTTGCAAACATAGGTCAAAGTGCAGGAACCAAACATTCTCCGCTCGAGCGGGGAAACGGACGCTCGAGCGGACAAGCAACTTTGAATGCGTCTTGCATTTTTGTTTTGAGGGGCACTGCCTCCTGGACCCCCGCGAGCTGACCAGGCAGTTCGACCCCTGCCAGGACGCTGCCCTTGGACCCGCGAAGGGGCACTGCCTCCTCGACCCCTGACCAGCCCAGTCGAAGTGGAAAAACATAAAAGAATGATCGAAACCGGGATTGCTACAAAAGATATTCCAATGTGGCCGAAACCGGTGCCTACTATATGCATACATTGCGATAGTCAATCAACAATAGGTAGAGCACAGAGGCATATGTAGAACGGTGAGTCACGACATATTCGTCGTCGACATAACACCGTGAGAAAACTACTCTCTAATGGAATTATTTCCATTGAATATGTGAAGTCTAAAGACAACATAGGGAATCCACTAACCAAAGGGTTAGCAAGAGAGTTAGTTGAGAATTCATCGAGGGGAATGGGACTAAAGCGTATTAAATAAGAGTTACCACAACGGCAACCCAACATAGTTGACTGGAGATCCCAAGATCTAGGTTCAAAGGGACAACCGAGTTGTGAATGACTCAAAAGGATTACTGGGGAGTCCAAACTCCTACCCATTTCTAGGATAAAATAAATGATGACTGCAGCGATTTAGGTTAAGTAATAGTTTTAATGATTCTTATATCTAGGTAAACCTAGTGGAGTATGGCAGGATACTCTTCATAAGAATCACCTATGTGAGTGTGAACTGGGTCGATTCTATGAGATTTGTGAAAGGCTACAATTCTCTAGAGCACTCATGAAAGACTAGGTTGTTCAGGGCCAAAATGAACATAATAGTGAGAACTAAACTGTGTCAAGGGATATACTGTGTGAGTTCTATTGTCTTGGTTCACACAAACGACTGAACAGTTCAAGACATCATGTTCACTGGTTAGCTAGTAAATCCGATAGCGTCTCACAAGGGAAGGTTCAAAGCCAAAAGCTACCTATCATTTGCAGAATATTTCCAATTTCTGTATTCTCTGTAATTAGATCATGTTGTTGCATTTTCTCTCCGTCAAATTCCATTAATGTGGGGGATTGTTGGAAAATTGGTTTATATAAGGCTTATTTTGGGCCAACTTTGAGCCCAAAATTGAGTAGGCCCCAAGCGTCTTTTGGGGTGGGTCTGAAGAGGTGAAGTGTTCCTTGCCGCGTGGCAAGTCACACGGTGAAGACGATTCGTCAAAACCATTTATGAGTGAATAGGAAGTTGACGTCGTTTTCAAGTTTGAGGAATGGATATTTAAAGATTTAAATGTGGGTTTCCTTTTAATGGGTTGTCCCACATTGAAACTTTAAGAGAGCTTTTATGTATATATAAACTCTAGCCTACAACACTTGGGTTGGGCCCCAAGGGGCACCCCAAGTTTGTAGAAAGGAAGAGTTATGGATAAAGTGAACCTTAGCCCAAACCACCACACACGCGCGCCGTTGTCTCCATCCGGCCGTGCCGGGCGCGGGTATGGTTGTGGGCCGGGCGCGGGTATGGTTGTGGGTCGGGTCGGTTCTTGTATTAATTTTTTGGACAAAATTTATTTGAATCTTTCCCAAATTTTCTTGGGGGAAAAATTAATTTTGTAATTCGAATTTGAATTTGAATTCAAATTCTTGTCCAAAAGTTGTGCCTCTTTATGTCCAAATTTCCTACAGTAACTGCCGAACAGTTTCTAACAGTTTTAGATCTATTAAACTTGACCGTTATCAACTTCTGCAGTTAATATGTTGAAATCAAATTGCAGATCTGTCCAATTCAAAATAGCACCTGTTCAAATTCAAATCTGAATCTGTTGGATAGATTCACACCTGTTCGGACAGGTCTTGTTGTGCCTATAAATCCAGCAGTGTTAAAGCATCCGAAAATCTGTCTGAATTTTATTTCTCTTGCTATCCAGATTTAACTATTTGCATTATTTCTTCATATTAGTTTTAGAATAAAGAGAGTATAGAACACATGGTTCTAGTTCGCCGGAAAAATTTGTTTGGAGTGCTTCTATAAATTTGTGAAGATCATTGTATCCTGGGAGATAGACGCCACTCAACCGTAAGCATCGTAGCAGGGCGAATCTATCTTAAGGACAGAGTGTCACACACTCGACTTGGTTTTTGTTTTTTTTGTTTTTTTAATTCAGTTCGATAAATAAATTCGGTACGTTATTTATTTATTTGTTTGGTTTTGTTTTAGTTTATTTTATTTACACAAAAGATTATTTCAACATATCCTTGTGCTACTTCATGGTCAAAAAATAAAGGAAGAAATAAGTTTTAAAAAGAGGATTAAGATCTCTGGACTTCGGAGTACATATGGCATGAAGAATAACAGCTCATACATGGGTCTAATGTGCATTTAATGTGTGAATGAGTTACATGACAAATGAAAAATTTTAGGCAGTTTATTACCACAACAAATTACAAGCATCACCCATGAATCAGCGTTAAGTTGAATAGAAAAATGAAAAGTGAAAGCTAAATTCAAGGATAAGAAAAGAACAGAAACACATGAGAAAGTAACCAAAAATTTCCTTAATAAATGGACATGTCACAAATTTGTTGAGAAGGTTGAACACGATACTATCTCCAGGTTTGATATCCTGAATTTAAAGGTTGCTGTTTGTTTGGATGGATTAGATAACAGAGAATTATAATTCATTGAATTGTTAATCCTGGAATACATAATCCTTAGACTATTTAGTTGGAAAAGATGTGTATCTCATGTTTGTTTTCTCATAGGAGATATGTGAAAAGGACTATCCTAATGAATCCAATGTTTGGTTGAAATATTATGAAGAAAAATAAATGCTTAAATGACTATGTTACACTTTTCAATTGTTTATTGAGTAATAGCAATACTAAATATGTTTTTAATATATATATATATTCTTTTTGCTAGAACTTTCAAAAAATTGAATAAATAAAATATCAATAAAAATTAAATAAATTTATTATATTTTCTAATTGAGACTTTTAAATTTATTTTATTTTACTAAGTACAACACAAAACGAATAAATCTTTAAATTAATGTTGTGATATTGGAGGGTTCAAGGAAAGTACTCATATGGGATACTTTTCCACTTTTCAAATCTTTGAATTAATTTTTTTTTCTTTTTTAGTGAATAAGACATGAAATAAAACAAAAAAATTTGCCAAATACTTACTATTCATTGTCAATTAGCTTGTCTTTATTATCAAAGTGGTTGTAACATGTGGTTGAATCGCTAGAATATAAATCTAACATTGGTGGGACAAGTTATGGAATCCTAAATATATATAACCTCATATAGCTTATGTTTGAATTGTCAACGAGGAGTCATTACTAAATAATTTTAAAGTAAAATTATTCTGTAATTTTCTTTCTTATCATGTATATGATAAATTATTTTGTCCGAAACTAGATCATAAGTTGAGATGACACTTTGGTCACAACTAAAATATGATAGTTAGCTTGAGATAATTTATCTATTCCAATTTTGACTGTTAATAAAATTTCTTTCACAACATCATAACCAAGAAAACAATGAGGTGGCTTCGTGACTTCACTATTATTAAGAGCATCTTTGATCATTACTTCTTTTCTTCTTCTTTTTTTTCCATTAAATTTGTGTGAAAATTTAATTAAAACGTTGATCTAATATGAAACATTCTAATTCTTTCTTACATTTTTTTTTTTTGCATTAATTTTTTTTTTAAATTTCAAACTTATCCTAAAAAATATATGTTTTAACCATTTTTTATGAAAGAAAATCATCTCCAATTTTTTGTTTTGTTTTTTGTTTTTTTTTTTGGCAATAAATAATCATGAGCTGCATAACTACTTCATATATAAGAGGTAATTCCTCTGTTGGAAAACGGTTTTTTAAAATCTTATTTTTTTGTTAACTTTGAGCATTAGTTAAGGTAGAATTCAAGCTTTATTTTTAATGTTCCTAATTGGATTCATGTTTAATGCCACGTAGTGAATAACATCGTGTATTTGGTTGCTCAAACCCATTTCCGAATGAATGAGAATTCAACACGCATTTTCGAGTTCGTGGAAATGGCTTTAGGTGGGTTTTCTATATATTTGTGAAATGTGTTTGTCCCATATTAGAAAGACTTAAGGATTTATATGGGTATATAAACTCTAGCTTAGGACACTTGGGATGGGGCTGAAGGGATACCCAAGTTTGTTGAAGGGTGAGATTCTAGACCCATTCGACCCAAAACAAAACACACGTGCAAGTCGCCGTCAGTCGGTCGGCTCGGCTGGGTACGGGTGCGTGGTGTAAGGTTGGGTTCAGTTTGTCTGACCCAATACTTATCTTTTTGGGCCAAAAACATTTGTATTTGATTTATTTAATTTTGAATTTTAGTTTCAAATTTCAAAATAAACTTGCCCAAATTTTTTCCTCCACCTTAACAGGTTCATACCTGTTAGAATCCACCCGAACAGGTTCATACCTGTTGAAATTCCACTCAAACAGATCTGTTTCTATTCAAATCTGTCCAAATAGGTTTTCGACTTGTTGAATCTGTCCGAACAGGTTTTCTATCTGTTGACACCTATTCTAAAAAGCCGCTTCTTCTCCTATAAATAGCTTGTCATTCCAACATTTCATTCCATCGAATTTTCCGTGAGCATTTTGTCTTTCTTCTTTTGTTCGTCTCTGTGCCCCTGCATCTGTCTACCATTTACTTTCTAAGAAAATGAAAGAGAGAGTTACAGCATAGTTTTGGTTTGTCAGACTTGAGTTTGTAGTGCTACAAATCAAGTGTTAGTCGTTGCATCTTGAAAAGTAAACACCGGTAAATCTCAAAGCACCGGAGCGAGGGCGAAATCTACTTTAAGGAAATTGTGTCCAACACAAGCCTCGACTTATAATTTCTTTAAGCAATTAATTCAGAATTTAATTTATATAATTATTTTCTGAATTAATTATTTTTATTTTGTTGTTTATTTTATTTATACATTTATTTACACATACACACATCCACTATGGGTGTAACAATCTTAAAGTAAAATTTCGTTTTTATTATTTGTGTGTTAGATAGACGAATATTTTGTTTCAGGAAATTAAATAGTAGTTATATACTGTTTAATAATTTCTTTGATAACATAGTAGTCATATATTGTTTATCATTGGAATTTTGTTACAAAATATTATTCTGTATATTTTGTGTGTAAATTCTTTTTTGTATAAAATTTGTAATTGGTGCATTATTATTTCATCAGAAATATGACTACTGAAACAAACAGTACTGAGACTATTTTTGGAGGAACTGATAGTGGGGCTCAGAATTAAGGAGGACAATCGTGATTTCGACAAGAAGTTAGGAAACCATGTCATGGAAGCTACAGCAAATGTTGTGGAACATAGACAAATTGTCACACCTATCAAATTTCACATAAACTTTGCATACAGAATCAGTAAGAGCACATCATGTCATCATTCATTTTAGATTTTGAAGATTATTTCAAATGCGAACGAGTGAATGAGAGAGAGAGAGAGCGCGCAAAGCAGTGAAAAAATAAAAAAATAAAAAAGCAGCACATCAAATCCACCTGTGAAAGCAAAACAAAGCAACAAACTCTGATATAGAAGATAAAACAAAAAGAAAAATGATTGGGAGCTCTAATAAAAAAAACTCTATGGAGTTTTAATGGGGATGAGTCTTATTATGATGTAATATTTTGATCTTGATTTTTTTTTTTTTTCCTTGTCACATCATTAGAGCTCAATCAAAATTTCAAAATTAGAAAATGTATCACTTTCTTAACCAAAAAGTAAGTAGTCAAATCTACTCGACAATTATACAATATAGCGTTGTTGAGATGGTGAGAGGAAATTTTTAAATAATGCTACTAGAGTTTTTGGATCCACCACACCACACCCTCTCCTTTCACAATTCTGATACACACATTGTATGTCCTGCTTGGATGATGTGATATTGGAGGGTTCAAGGAAAGTACTCATATGGGATACTTTTCCACTTTTCAAATCTTTGAATTAATTTTTTTTTTCTTTTTTAGTGAATAAGACATGAAATAAAACAAAAAAATTTGCCAAATACTTACTATTCATTGTCAATTAGCTTGTCTTTGTTATCAAAGTGGTTGTAACATGTGGTTGAATCGCTAGAATATAAATCTAAAATTGGTGGGACAAGTTATGGAATCCTAAATATATAACCTCATATAGGTTACGTTTGAATTGTCAACGAGGAGTCATTACTAAATAATTTTAAAGTAAAATTATTCTGTAATTTTCTTTCTTATCATGTATATGATAAATTATTTTGTCCGAAACTAGATCATAAGTTGAGATGACACTTTGGTCACAACTAAAATATGATAGTTAGCTTGAGATAATTTATCTATTCCAATTTTGACTGTTAATAAAATTTCTTTCACATCATAACCAAGAAAACAATGAGGTGGCTTCGTGACTTCACTATTATTAAGAGCATCTTTGATCATTACTTCTTTTCTTTTTCTTTTTTTTTCCATTAAATTTGTGTGAAAATTTAATTAAAACGTTGATCTAATATGAAACATTCTAATTCTTTCTTACATTTTTTTTTTTTTTGCATTAATTTTTTTTTTTTAAATTTCAAACTTATCCTAAAAAATATATGTTTTAACCATTTTTTATGAAAGAAAATCATCTCCAATTTTTTGTTTTGTTTTTTGTTTTTTTTTTTGGCAATAAATAATCATGAGCTGCATAACTACTTCATATATAAGAGGTAATTCCTCTGTTGGAAAATGATTTTGTAAAATCTTATTTTTTTGTTAACTTTGAGCATTAGTTAAGGTAGAATCCAAACTTTATTTTTAATGTTACTAATTGGATTCATGTTTAATGCCACGTAGAGAATAACATCGTGTATTTGGTTGCTCAAACCCATTTCCGAATGAATGAGAATTCAACACGCATTTTTGGGTTCGTGGAAATGGCTTTAGGTGGGTTTTCTACATATTTGTGAAATGTGTTTGTCCCATATTGGAAAGACTTAAGGATTTATATGGGTATATAAACTCTAGCTTAGGATACTTGGGATGGGGTTGAAGGGATACCCAAGTTTGTTGAAGGGTGAGATTCTAGACCCATTCGACCCAAAACAAAACACACGTGCGAGCCGCCGCCGTCAGTCGGTCGGCTCGGCTGGGCACGGGTGCGTGGTGTGAGGTTGGGTTCAGTTTGTCTGACCCAATACTTATCTTTTTGGGCCAAAAACATTTGTATTTGATTTATTTAATTTTGAATTTTAGTTTCAAATTTCAAAATAAACTTGCCCAAATTTTTTCCTCCACCTTAACAGGTTCATACCTGTTAGAATCCACCCGAACAGGTTCATACCTGTTGAAATTCCACTCAAACAGATCTGTTTCTATTCAAATCTGTCCAAATAGGTTTTCGACTTGTTGAATCTGTCCGAACAGGTTTTCTATCTGTTGACACCTATTCTAAAAAGCCGCTTCTTCTCCTATAAATAGCTTGTCATTCCAACATTTCATTCCATCGAATTTTCCGTGAGCATTTTGTCTTTCTTCTTTTGTTCGTCTCTGTGCCCCTGCATCTGTCTACCATTTACTTTCTAAGAAAATGAAAGAGAGAGTTACAGCATAGTTTTGGTTTGTCAGACTTGAGTTTGTAGTGCTACAAATCAAGTGTTAGTCGTTGCATCTTGAAAAGTAAACACCGGTAAATCTCAAAGCACCGGAGCGAGGGCGAAATCTACTTTAAGGAAATTGTGTCCAACACAAGCCTCGACTTATAATTTCTTTAAGCAATTAATTCAGAATTTAATTTATATAATTATTTTCTGAATTAATTAATTTTATTTTGTTGTTTATTTTATTTATACATTTATTTACACATACACACATCCACTGTGGGTATAACAATCTTAAAGTAAAATTTCGTTTTTATTATTTGTGTGTTAGATAGACGAATATTTTGTTTCAGGAAATTAAATAGTAGTAATATACTATTTAATAATTTCTTTGATAACATAGTAGTCATATATTGTTTATCATTGGAATTTTGTTACAAAATATTATTCTGTATATTTTGTGTGTAAATTCTTTTTTGTATAAAATTTGTAATTGGTGCATTATTATTTCATCAGAAATATGACTACTGAAACAAACAGTACTGAGACTATTTTTGGAGGAACTGATAGTGCGGCTCAGAATTAAGGAGGACAACCGTGATTTTGACAAGAAGTTAGGAAACCATGTCATGGAGGCTACAACAAATGTTGTGGAATATAGACAAGGGTCAAAATTCAACAACAAGAAGTGGAAGCATGATGGCAATGACCCCAAATAGGGATTCACTAGTAAGATCAATAAAGGAGTCAACAACAGGATAAACAAGAGGTTCAAAGGCAAGTATTTTGTGTGCGGCAAAGATGGACATCGCACTAAGAATTGTCACGTTCACAAAGATAGAGGGAGTTCAAGCAAAAAGCTAGCACAAGCCAATATAGCCGAGGATTTTTCTCTTTCCAATGGAGTGGCAGACATCAATCTTGCTGCAGTAGTTTCTGATGCAAATTTGGTGGGTAATCCCAAGGAGTGGTGGGTTGATACTAGAGCAACCCGTCACATATGTGCAGACAAGAAGATGTTCATTACCTACAATGAGGCTGCAAATGGTGAACAACTTTTCATGGAAAATTTTTCTACTTCTTAAATAATGTACTCCATGTGCTAGAGATTCGCAAGAATTTGATTTTTGGGTCATTTATAATCAAGAATAGGTTTAAATTAGTCTTTGAATCTGACAAAGTTGTACTCTCTAAGAGTGGAATGTATGTGGGGCAAGGTTAGTTGAGTGATGGGCCTTTTCAGCTCAATGTGAATACAGTTGTACCAAATTTGGCTATTAATAATAAGAACTCATCTTCTGTTTATATTGTTGAATCTTCTTTTTTATGGCATGATAGATTAGGACATGTAAATTTTAATTCTTTACGTAGACTTGTTGCTTTAGAATGTTTGCCAAACTTAGAGTTTGATCCTAATCATAAATGTGAGATTTGTGTTGAGACAAAACTCACTAAGGCATCATTTAATAAAATAGAAAGAAGTACTGAACCTCTAAGTTTAATTCACATAGATATCTGTAACTTAAAATTTATTCAAACTAAAGGAGGTAAAAATAACTTTATTACCTTTATTTATGATTGCACCCGATATTGTTATGCTTACTTATTGAGAAGTAAAGATGAGGCCTTAGAAGCTTTTAAACAATATAAGCTTGAGGTTGAAAATCAACTTGGCAAAACTATTAAGGAGTGAAAAGTGATAGAGGTGGTGAGTATGATACATCATTTGAGGAATTTTGTTCTGAACATGGTGTTATTCACCAAACCACTGCACACTATTCTCTTCAATCAAATGGAGTTGTTGAGAGAAACAATCAAACTCATAAAATGTTGATTAGTTCAGGGTTACCTCAGAACAGGTAGGGGGAAGCGATTTTGTCTACTAACTTTATCCTTAACAGGGTACCTCACAAGAAAATCAATCAAACATCTTATGAAGTATGGAAAGGTCGACGACCTACAATTACCTCAAAGTATGGGGGTGTTTGGCCAAAGTAGCAATCCCTAGTCCTAAAACAACTACAATAGGACCAAAAACCATTGATTGTGTGTTTATTGGTCATGCAAATAATAGTAGTGCATATAGATTTTTAGTTCATAGATCTGAAAATCCTAATATGCATATAAACACTATTATTAAGTCAAGGAATGCATCAATTTTCAAACATGTTTTTCCTTACAAGGAAACTTAAGAGACAAGTTCAAATAAAATAAATTTTGATACTGCTATGGGTGGCAGTAAAGACCAAAATGATAATGAAGCAGATGAACCTAGACGTAACAAGAGGGCTAGGATCTCTAAATCATTTGGTCCAGATTTTTTAACATATCTGTTAAAAAATAAGCCTCAAAACTTCAAGGAAGCAATGTCAAGTTCTAAAGCTCCATTATGGAAAGAGGTTGTGAATAGTGAAATTGAATCTATTTTGCAAAATCATACTTGAGAACTGGTGGATCTTCCACCAGGGTGTAAACCTCTTGGATATAAGTGGATATTCAAGAGAAAAATGAAAGCAGATGGTTCAATTGATAAATACAAGGCTAGGCTTGTTGTTAAGGGATACGGGCAGAATGAAAGCCTTGATTATTTTGACATCTATTCACCAGTGACAAGAATAACATCTATTCGCATGTTAATTGCGATTGCAGCTTTGTATAATCTAGAGATACATCAAATGGATGTTAAAATAGCCTTTTTGAATGGCAAGTTAGATGAGGAAACCTATATGGAACAGCTGGAAAGGTTTCAAGTTCCCGGCCAAGAGCAAAAAGGTTTGTAAACTTGTCAAATCCCTTTATGGATTAAAACAAGCTCCGAAATAATGACATGAAAATTTGATCATGTTATACTTTTGGATGGTTTTAAGATAAACGAATGTGACAAATGCATCTATGTTAAACACACAGACAAATGATATGTCATAGTCTGTATTTATGTGGATGACATGGTCATTATTGGAAACAATATTGACATGATTAAATCCACAAAGAAAATATTGAACAAAAAGTTTGACATGAAAGATCTGGGAGTAACAGATGTAATTCTAGGAATAAAAATTACTAGAACATTTGAAGGATATGCTTTATTTCAGTCTCATCATGTTGAGAATATTCTAAAGAAATTTGGAAAGCATGACGACTATCCAGCTAAAACACCTGTTGACATTGGTCTTCATTTGTCAAAAAATACAGGTGCAGGCATATTGCAATTAGACTACTCTCGGATAATCGGAAGCTTGATGTATTTAATAAATTGCACTAGGCCAGATATAGCCTATGTTATAAGCAAATTAAGTAGGTACACAACTAATCCAGGGTTGATCATTGGAAAGCGATAATAAGGGTACTTAGGTATCTAAGACATAGCTGGAATTATGGTTTACATTATACCAAATATCCAGCACTACTCGAGTGGTACAGTGATGCAAATTGGATATCGGATACTAAAGACTCAAAATCCACTAGTGGATACGTCTTTACCGTGGAAGATGCTACAGTCTCTTGGAAATCCTCCAAGCAGACATCCATAGCAAGGTCTACAATGGAATCTGAATTTATCGTATTAGATAAAATAGGAGAAGAAGTGGAATGGCTTTGTAATTTCTTAGAAGACATTCCAATGCGGCCTAAACCTGTGCCAGCTATATGCATTCACTGTGATGGTGAAGCAGCAATAGGACGGGCACAGAATCATATGTATAACGGTAAGTCTCAAAACGTTCATCGAAGACATAATACCGTTCGACATTTGCTCTCACATGAAATAATTTCCATAGAATATGTAAAGTCAATCGAGAATATTGCGGATCCATTGACTAAAGGGCTAGCCAGAGAGAAAGTGTACCATTTAACGAGGGGAATGAGACTAAAGCCTATTAATTAAAAGTTGCCATAATGGCAACCCGACCTAGTTGATTGGAAATCCCAAGATCTAGGTTCAAAGGGACAACCAAATTATGGATGACTTCACGTAACACTAAGGAGGTTTTCTCCTACTCGTTTCTATGATAAGAAGAGTGATACATGCAGTGTTAGTAAGATAAGCTTTGCTTTTAATGATTCTTATAGCTTAGAAATCCAAATGGGGTATAGCAGGATACTCTTAATAACAAGTCACCTATATGAGTATGAATTGGGCCGGTTTTATTAGAATTAAGAAGACTAAATTCTCTAGAGCACTCATGAATTACCAGGTGTTGTTCAGTGCCAAAATGAACATAACGTTAAGAACCAAACTGTGTCTGCAGATACACTATATGTAGTCTATTGTCTTGGCTTACACAAATAGCTAAACAGTTCAAGGCATCGCGTCCACTGGTTAGCCAGTAAGTTCGATACGCTTTCACTAGAGGAGGTTCAAAGCCAAAAGCTACCTATCTCGATGTGGTGTATCTTTTTAATGTACTCTTTCTTTGTCTGCATTTTGTTGCATGTCCGTTATTGTGAATTCTATTTATATGGGAGATTTTTAGAAAATGGCTTTGTAAAACCTTATTTTTTTCTAACTTTAAGCATTAATTAAGGTACAACCCAAGCGTTATTTTTAACGTTACTAATTTAGTTCATGTTTAATACCGCGTAGTGAATAATATCGTGTATTTGGTTGCTCAAAACCATTTTTCGGATAAATGAGAATTTAACGCGCATTTTCGGGTTTGTGGAAATGGTTTTAGGTGGGTTTCTTACACATTTGTGAAATGTGTTTGTCCCACATTAGAAAGGCTTAAGGATTTATATTGGTATATAAACTCTAGCTTGAGATACTTGGGATGAGCCCCAAGAGGTACCCAAGTTTGTGGAAGGGTGAGGTTATGGGACAAGTGGGCTAGACCCATTGGACCCAAAACAAAAACAAATGCGCACGTCGCCGCTACCGTCCATCTGGTAGGTCAGGCAGGCTAGGCTAGGTTTGGGCTTGGGCTTGGGCTTGGGCACGGGTGCGTGGTATAAGGTGTGAGGTTGGGTTGTGCTTGTCCGACCCAATACTTATCTTTTTGGGCCAAAAACATTTGTATTTGATTTATTTAATTTTGAATTTTAGTTTAAAATTTCAAGATAAATCTGTCCAAATTTTTTCCTCCACCTTAACAGGTTCATACCTGCATGTAACCATTTACCATGAATTCAACTCAAAACTCATTAATTTAACCATGCATGCAAGAAATGAGCTTCAATTCACCATTAATGACCCAAATCATGACTTAGTTCTTCAATGAAGCATGAACCATGCAAGAACTAGTTCAATAGCATCAATAAGAAGATAAGATCCTTACCTAGAGCTTGAATTAGAAGACTAGGAGTTCAAATATGCAATCTATACTTCAATTCCTTCGATTCTCCAAGCAAAACCCAAGGTAGAATTCAATTCCTCTCACTCTCTCTCCTCTCTTCCCTCTTGGTCGGCAATGAGAAGGAAAATGGCTGAGGAAGTGTTGTTCTTGGCTCAAGTATGTGTGTGAGATAGTGGCCCACTCAATGGCAAAACGGTAATTAAGTCCAACTCTTCAATTGGCTTATTTTAATCTAATTTAATCACACCTAATCAGTTTTCCGATAATTATACCATAAAATCATATTAATTATGAGGGTCACGGAACATCAATCGGTTTCTAGTTCGGCCGCCGATAAGGCCTTCAATTAGCAGTTTAAACATATAAGCATGAACAGATAATCAGACAATCAAACAGATAGAATGCAATTAACTAACATATACTCAGTCAATTCAGTTTCAATTTCAGTCAGTCGTTTCAGTATTTCATTCAGTTCGATTATCAGTTAGTTATCAGTCATTATCAGCTTCGTTTAACAGTAATCGGTGATTAACGGTAATCAATCGGTCATAAATCAGTAAACAGTACGAGGGTTGTTACACATAGCTTGGCCCAATTTTTCACCAAAAATTACCCTCTCAATTGCCCCTTAATTCCATCTGCACAGCATGATTTGGGATTACCAGTCTTCCAACCGAGCTGAAGTCGTCTTAAGCCTTTCCAGCCGAGCTAAAAAAAAACCCCTTAGCCTATCCAGCCGAACTAATTTTACTCCGGGCTCTGTTTTGTCCGGTCAAAACGTCTCTTCAATCACGACTGTAACGCTTCCCTTTCCAATGACACGTGGCGGGCTCTGATAGGTTGGGGGCAGCTGTCACGCCGTCCTCGTACTACGAAATTTTTGAACAGTCCCACCCTTTTTGCCTTTCTAACAAAAACAATCCCTGAGGCTAGGTCCCTTCATTTTTGCCATTCACTTTCCTCCTTCTCTTTGAGTTCTTCATTTTTCTTGTAACTGTGAAGTATACCTCGTGTGTGCCTCCTTTACTGTTGCCGTTTCCATCTAGATCTTCTTCAATCTGGTAAGCAAGCCTATCCTTCTTGCTCTGTTTTGCTTTAGCATCTGTATTTTTTTGTTTTGTATGCTTTTTGCAAACATTTGTCCATTTCTGGTTCGCTTCTGTACTTTTATGAAGAAAAATCTTTAACAATAGAAGGTGTGAATATATGTTATATCCTTTAGAAAACTTGCTTTTGATCCAGAATCTTGCCCCAACCGAACTAAGAGACTGTTTGTGCCATATACGTAGATCAATTAGACAATAACCGAACTGTAACTTTGTAGAAATAACAACAGTCTCAAAAAATAACCAACTCCTGATTCTTTTTAGCCGAAATAAGATCACCGAACGAAGTTTGAACATATTACACTAGGAACCTCGGTCTTCAACCGAGCTAAGCCTTTGGGGCTAAACCAGCTTTCTTAGTTTCTAAACCAAACTCGGAAAGCTGCCCCTAGAAGCTCAACCGAAGTAATAAAACCCATAGTTCAAACCGAGATAACAAACCTTATATGAAAACCAAACTTGCGTATCCTAAGTTTAATCCGAACAACCAATCATTTTGCCGAACCGAGATAGAACCTGTCCTCAAAGCCGAAGTAGGGCTCTTTTACCTTGCTTTTAATTTGTAGCACGGTCCATTGATCTGTGCTTAACCCCTTCTGTTTTCTACTTCGCAGACTTAGGTTGCCCAGGCCCTCTTTTGTGCGCTCAACCGAGCTACTGAGCCCCATTTTCGTACCGATATAACTTATCCATAAATTATACAACAAATGGGTAAGTATAGATATTTGGTAGAGACCCCTGGTGGCATGGCCAAATTCCGAAGGGATTATGGCATTCCAGACGATGTACACCTTACCCTAGCCAAGCAGGATATCATACCATGGGGCGAGGCAGGCTTTGTACCTTTTACCCTCCTTTCAATTATAGAGACCAGACTAAGGTTCCCAGTCCAGCCTTTAATTTGTGAGTTTCTTAGGCAAACCAGACTATGCCCAACCCAGCTATCCACCAATACATATCGGATAATAATGGGTATAGCCGAGCTAAACCGCCAAGCAGGCCTAAACCTCGGTTTAGCCAAAATCTTCCACCAGTACTCCATAGGTTCCAAAGACGATGACTGGGTTTATTACCTTAGGATACGTCGCCGTAGAGAAAAGATAATAAAAGATACGCCGGATAAGGACGTGAATGATGATGACTTTTTCTGGGTATCGGGCAATTTTGAAGATCAGCAAGCCCAAATCCCAGGCCGAAGTATAAACTGGAAGAAAGGAGAACCTGGTAGAGTTACTTCGGTTTTATGCATGTTTTTCTTTCACTTCGGTTTCAGGTGTCATAACCGATCTAACAGTTGCATCTTTTTCGCAGACTCAGCTCATCTTGCTTCCCTGTATAGTTACCCAAATCTGAACACACTCCGAGCCGCATTACGGTTTAAAGAAAGGAGTTGGGCCAAGCTTCTAAACTTTCAACCGACCTACAGATATAGCGGTCGTCGAAAAGCCAGAGTGACCGATTTCCTTCTTGAAGACGCACCAGAGCCGGACCCAACCTTGCCCGAAATAAGACTTGTCCCATTAACCGCTGAAAAAGAGATGGCAAAGAAAAGCAGAGTTAGGGCCCTTCTGACCGCAACAACCAAGGCCGAAGTGCCACCATCAATCCAAACGCAGCCTGCCGTTGTGGCCCTCCCTTCTCAACAGCCTTCTTCATCTCGCCCCTCTAAACGCGCCCGATCTACATCGACCGAACAGTAACTTGTCGATGAGGTTGAATCCATCCCCCAAAGTCCTTAACCAACCCTTCAACCGGAGCAAACTGACCAAGCAGAATCTTCCAAATGGGCTCCGAAGCTAACCTTCAACGACCGAGATATTCAGGATTCTGATTCGGTCGTTGCTGACAAAGATCATCAATTGGCCTTCAACCTGGCCAAGAGTGTGTGCCTCCCCAAAGATATAGAGCACCACCTAAAGCAATTAAACACCGAATTGAAGTCCATCCGGTCTTCATCGAAGTCCATGATTTTGGTAAGTAGCTCTGTCCGTTCTTCTGTCTAATTTTTCCAACTTTTACTTCGGCTCAAGGGAAGTCTTCGTTTTTGTCAGGCCTTACAGAAAAACAACATTACTTACAAGAAAGTCCAAGAGCTTAGAAAAACCACAAGGCAAGCAGTGGCAGAAGCTGAGGCAAAAGCGGCCGAGCTGGAGAAGGCCAGAAAGGAAATGGCCGAACTACGGGGTGAGGTCGGCAGACTGACCGGACTGGTTGGTTCGGCCGAAGCCGAAAAGCAGAAGGCTACCATTGCTCTCAAAGACAAGTACCTACGCGAGCTGGTGAAGCTGGAAAGGAAGAAAGATGCCGAAATATCAGAGGCGAAGGAGAGCGCAAAAGAGGCCGAAAAGAGAGGCTTCAAGAAGGCAGAAGATGTATACGTCCAACAATGTGAGGCCGCCAAGGAGCTGTTCTTTAAGTGCGGCTGGAGGGGAGCCGTTGAGAAGCTCGGTCATGATCCTCAGACCGAGGTTTTCAACCCTCCAGCCTACTTCATACCGAACTCCCTCATGGAATACGCCAATGCCATGCAACAGCAGTTCC
>NW_021024632.1:990541-1052433 GCF_004153795.1 Camellia sinensis | reverse complement strand
GAACAAATAAGAACTACTCTTTAGCCAAGGCTAAACACTTTGGTTTCTCTTACCGAAAACCAAGCCAAGTTCCAAACTTACAAGCAATGTAAAAAATTGCTATAACAATTACATGCATATAAAATGCTTCCAACATGCCAAGCAAACAATCTTGCTTTAAAATAAAATTTACAATTAATCACTGCTAAATCTCTAGCAAACAAATTGCCTCAATTATAAAGAGAGTAACCAATCTATAAGGATTTTATATAGTCCAAAATCCTTTCTTGTTCATACTTTTTGTTTGTACATCCCAAAGACTATTCATTTGGTTTTGTACTTGTTTTCTCAATCCCTTTTGCATAGATATTCCTGTAAAGAAAGTTAGGAAAAAAACACAAGCCAAACAATCTAAAGAAACTTGAAACCATCTAGCAAACTATTTAATAATAAAATTAACTAACGAATTAAAATGCTAGATGAGTTACAAAAAAAAAAAAAAAAAAAAACTTATAACTCCACAATTAAATTAAATTAAAACTTTAATACCCATCAGTTATGTATGAAATTATTACACAACTAAAACTCCAAAATTAAATTTATAATTTAATTTACATAATAAACAAGTAAATAAATATAGACAAGTTACAAAATTAAAATTTAATGGTCATGAGTTATGAATGAAATTAATCACAATAAGCATTTAACCTTATAACTCCAAATACATAAATTAAATTAATAGGTATGACTTACATCAAACTACTTTATAATGTATATGTAAATAAACCTAGAAAATCACATTTAACTGATTCTAGGACAATTATATTATAAATAACTCATTTGAATAATTCTAGAAATTACATGCAAATTACATTACAAATCTAGAAATTTAAAACATGTGAATTCGTCTATTTTATCTAAGAAAAATCTAAACACTAATGAGTATGCAAATCATATTATAAAAATATACAATAAAAAACATGCACATCATATAAAAAAAAATGAAACCAAATAATCAGCATACAGTGTATGTCACTCCATTTGAATTGCTTTCCGGTAATAAACATGCAATTGAACTACAAATATATTTATTTATTTATTTTTAATTTTAGTACTATCATTGGTTCACCACATGCGGTTATTAACATGCAAATTATAGAAGTTTAAATCTAACCACCATGTATGAAACAGTAGCTTACAAGCAAACATATATATATATATATAATTAAAGAAATTCCTAATCGTAAGTTTTATATAAATAGAATTTGTGTATATTCATGGTACTAATCATATTATTAAATATTAACATAACAGCATGTTGGAATATTTATAGGAGGTCTGGAACTGTAACAATAGCAAGCAACAAATAAACTACACATCCTAATCATGAATTCTATTTGTATAAGTTCATATGGGAAATATATTAGTCTGTTTTAAGATTGTTGTATAAATTGTGTACATTAAACAAGATAAGTAGATTCATGATTCATCAATTACGTTACAGAATAAGAAAAAAACATGCTGAATATTACAATCATATTTCACAGAAATACACAATACAATAAAACGGTAAAGAAAGCAAACCGAAGCCTGTGTGGTACCACAGTTTCCTTAAAATAGATTAGCCATCTCACCGTGAGTGCTGAAGGTACGTCGACTTTTGTCTCCCAAGAAACGACGGTTTAGACCGACTAGCGCAGAAACACATTCTAATAGCTTTGGCGAATTGACAATGGCAACACTCTCTCACACAAGAAGAAAAAAAATTCTAGAGGAAAACTTTGAACACAATGGGAGAGCAAACTTTCTAGTGTAGAAGAATGAATGAGATGGTCTCCTTTTATACACATGGAGGGAGAGAGGAAAAGGCTCCTATAATAAATGTAGGTTTTAATTTTGCAAAACTCCCAAGACATAAATTGCAAAATTGATGGCTTTAGTCCATCATGAACACAAAGGAGTTGTCAGGTTTTATACACATGTATACTGTGTATAATCCTGCAACCACCTTTCCCAACACCTCTTTCATGAGGCCAACTTAATGAGTCAATTTCTCATTCAAATATTAATGGTTTTTGGTCATTCTTTTTGTGGTGTAAAGATCTTGTTATAAAGAATCTAAACCCATTTGATCCCACCTCAACCAATGGTTGAGACCTACTTTAATTTCACATTAAAGTCACTAAAAAATCATTTTTTCCAACAATATATGATGAGATTATCAAGCAATCAAGCATACGGATGATTAAGAGATCAATCAAGTGCAACTTATCAAGAGATTCAGCAGAGCACAATATACTAGTAATCAAGAGCTCCAGCTAAATACACAAGGATCAACTGTAGCTATTTTGTTCTCACAACAAGTTGTTGTAACAGTTTTAGTTAGTTAGGATAGTTAGAGATAACATAGATACACTATCATTATCTTATATATAAGGAACAGAACAACTGTGTACCAATACAGTCAAGTAAGATATTTTACATTTCTCTAAACTTCTTCATGGTATCAGAGCACTTGCTCCAACGAGTCAAGGTTCTTTAAAGGTTCTTTACTGGCATCAATGGTGGTTCCTCAACTCTTCCATCCAATCTCACTCTTCTAATCTCCAATCAAACTCATTTGTTACAGTCAAGTTGGATCCAACTGACTATATCGTATGAAAAAATCATTTTCAAAACATATTCAGAGCTGTACAAATTTGCTGAGTTATGTTGGTGGATCCTCTGTTTATCCATTTGCAATAGTTAGAGATCAAGTGAAAATGATGTAGGTAATCCTGATTTCTTCAATTGGAAACAAATTGACTCTCATCTGTTATGTTGCATCACAACTTCTTTAACACCATCTGTGTTTACATCGGATTTTTATTATTAAACTTGTAGTGAAGTATGGTCTCTTATGGACAAGCGGTTCACAATCATCAACTTAAGAACAGGCTTAACAACATTTCAAAAAGAAAAATCTTCTTCCGTGGATAAATACTTGCATTAGATCAAGACTATCTCAGATCAGTTGGCTCTTGCAGTCTCTCCCATTAATAATGAAGATCTTGTTCTTGTTGCCTTGAATGGTCTTCCAGCAGAATATAATGCCTTGAAGACCACTATTAGGTACGATCTTAGCCTATTACTATGAAGGATCTCTCATTTTTTTCCCTGTTCTGAAGCATTGCATGTTGAATTCGAGAACAAGTTTTCTTCTTCATCAGAACTTACAATTTCTTATACAACTACAAAAGATCAAAGTTCCAACAAATGTCAACATCAATGTGGTTTTCGAGGGTTTCAATCTCAACATCATAGATGAGGCACTTCCAACAGAGAAGGCAAATACTTTCCATCTTCGTCTTTATCTCTATTTTGTTAGATTTGTGGAAAACCTAATAACACTACCATGGATTATTGGTATAGGATGGATTCTTCCTATCAACCTTCATTTTCACAATCCAAAACAGCCTTTGTTGCTTTTACTTCTTTCTCTCTACCAGCCAATTGGTATGCTGATTCAACTGCTACCACACACGTTACTCATGATTAGAGCAATGTGCAGTAATTTTATCCATATCATGGTAATGACCAGGTAATTGTTAGTAATGGTAGTTCAATTCCTATTCAACACACATGCCAAAGGTATTCTTGCTACTCCTTTTCCTTTTAAGCTTAACAACATTCTTCATGTGCCTTCTATTTCTTCCAATCTCCTTCATGTTAGCCTTTGATAATAATTGTACAATCACATTTGATGATAAGTGTTTTGTTATTTAGGACAAGAGAACCAAGACACCTCTTTATAAAGGTGTTCATAGTGAAGGTCTCTACCAATTACCTTCAGTCCTACATTCTAATAAACTAACTCAGCAGTCTTTTTTGACTTCTCCAACTACAGAACTTGCTACACAGTACACCCATTTCTACTAACACATGGCACCACAGGCTAGGTCATCCTTTAATATAGGAGTTACAATTTTTCTTGAAGAATTTTCATTTACCTACTTCCACTACTAGTAATATGTATCTATGCACTCATTGTTCTATGGAAAATGCCACAAACTTCGTTTCAATTTATCTAATTCTACAGTAAATAAATCATTGTCCCTCATTTGTAGTGATGTTTGGGGACCATTTTCTTCATTTAGTTTTGGTTTTAAATACTATGTTCTCTTTATAGATGACTCAAGTTCATTTGGATTTATAAGAGTGAAGTTTTCTTTTAGTTTCAAGAATTCAAAGTGTTTCTTGAAAATCAACAAGAAACAAGGCTTAAGATTTTTTGTGCTGATGGTAGCAGTGAGTTCACAAGAAATCAGTTTGAGTTGTATCTTAAGAAGCATGGCATTTTGCATCAGTTTTCATGTTCTCATACGCCTCCTTAAAATGGAGTTGTTGAGAGAAAGCATAGGCATCTTATCAATACTACCATTGCTCTTCTTCACCAATTAGCTCTTTCTTTCTCTTACTAGTTTGATGCATTCGCTATCTCTGTATTTTTGATAATTAGATTGCCTAGTTCCAAGTTGCAAAATAAAACTCCCTTTGAAATATTGTTTCACCTATCCCCTGATTTTCATTTTTATAAAAGTTTTGGTAATAGATGTTTTCCTTGGATTAAGCCCTATAATTCTTATAAGCTTCAACCTAGTTCCTTACCTTGTGTTTTCGTTGGCCATCATCAATTTGTTAAAGGCTACAAATGTCTTGATCCTATTACAGGTAAAGTTTATTTGTCTCACTATGTTGTTTTTTATGAAACATTGTTTCCCTTAGTTCCTCAACCTTCTATTTCTCTCTTGCCTACTCCTACTTTTCCTTAGCTTCATTCATTCTTTTGTTCAAATCCTTCTTTTTCATCGAAGCCCTTATATGTCAATCAATCTTCTTGTCCTAGTCCTATAGCTTCTTCTCCTAATTCATTTGTTTCACTTGTTCCAATCATTTACACTATTCTACCTGTTTCATCCTCTAGGCCTACTACTGTAGCTCCTACTATAGCCCTTTCTACTATCCTATCTCCTATTTCATCTCCAGTCCCATTACCATATATTTTACTAGTCAATCATTCTCAAGTTTTGGAATTCCCATTGAATCTCTAGTTATTGATCTCAGTTCTTCTTATTTTCCCTCTACTTTAACTGCAATAATCATCCCTTTTTTTTTTTTTTTTATACGTAAGTCATATTACAACCAAAAAAGAAACATAACAATGAAGCTCAATACACGTCTTTTGTAGGGAGAACAAACATGAACAAAAATAAACTACTCCATCAAAAGAAACAAGCTAAGCCTATAGAAGACAAACACAACATACACAACAAAAAGGATTCAAGTTTTCCCTCTAGCACTCTTCAAGTTACTGGCTGCTCATACTCTTTCTCCTTCTTCTTCTTCTTCTTCTTCTCTTGATCTTGCTTTGGTGGAACCCAATTCTTTCTATGAGGCTATTAAAACTCCAGCTTGGTCTACAGCTACGAATGAGGAATATCAAGGTCTACAAAAGAAAAAGACTTGGATTTTAGTTCCTCTTTTATCTGATAAGTGTACACACTCCATTTTTGACAGTCGTAACACTTGACTGCTTTATTCCAAACACTGGATGATAAATGTTACATTGTGTAATCTTTTGAATTCTCAACGAAGAAATTTGGATTCAAGCTCTAACCCCAAACCTTATACCCCATTTTTGCCAAACTATTTTATACCTTAAAATCCTCTTTTCAAATTATTTTTTCAAATGTTTCTACGATGTTCCAAGGCTCGCATTTCGATTAGAATATTGCACATTTTGGTAAACCGAGTAAGGACAAAGTGGAAATGAATGGAAAAGAGGTGAACTATTTAAAAAATATTTAAAAACATCTTATTTATAGGTTTGGATTTGAAGGAAATATCAGGTGAGAGAACAAAACAAGTTTAGGAAAAGGTTGGGCATCAAACCGATAAGAAAGAAATGAACAGCCTTCACTAAATTAGGCATATCTCTTTGTACACTTATGTAGACACCCCATTTTTGACCGTCCTCAAGACTTGGACGTCACCGCTTGAACACTCGGTGATCATCCATGTTCGTGTTTGTTTTGAGTTCCCGGAGGTCTTGGCTACGCGCCTTGCCTCAGGATCTCTCGACTTACTTGTTCTGTGCTTGGTTTTACACCAAGGACTTGTTTGTTTTTTTTGCACCTAAGGGTAGAGAGTAGCTTGCTAGCTACCCCTGATACTCACCGGCCATGGCTTGAGGCCACCGGCCGTGCTTTGAGGCTACCGGCCATTGGTGAAATAGTCAATTGGCCGGTCAGCACTTTGTGTGGCCGGCCAACCATCTGTTTGGCCGATGGCCTCCTTTTCTGGCTGATACCACCTTTTTGCCTTTTTTAGGCATAATGCATGCCAGCTGTGGCAGCTGGAATGCACAGACCCTCCCCCCCATGCACGGGTGTGGCTGTTTTGAACCTTTGCACCCTTTTGGTCCAAGCTTCCTAGAGAAGATTGCACCCTTTGCTCAAGCTTCTTGAGGAAGCTTGACCCTTTGTCATAGCTTCCTGAAGAAGCTTGCACCCTTAGCTTAGCTTCCCTTGGAAGCCTTGACCCTTTTTGAATAGCTTCCCTTGGAAGCTTAGTCTTTGCATTGTCTATATAAGAGACCCCTCTTCTCCTTTGATGGGTTCAACAAAAACCAGAGCAAAATACATATATATATATATATATATCTGATATACATCTTCTCTCTCTATATCTCCCTCTCTCTCTTCATTTGTGTGTGTTTGAGGGCCTAAAAGGGTGATTTGTTCTTACTTTTGCACTAAAACACACACCATTACACCATACTTCGACTTTGGGAGGTGTTGAGGGTTTATTCTTGAGGTTTTGAGCTGGTTTTGATCAGAAGAAGGTAGCTGGACTTGCTGTTCTTGAGGTGTTCTTCAAGGGTAACACTTTTGCTTTAGATTTCCCAATCTTGCACTAGCTTTTGACCTGCTTTTCATATTGATTTGAGCTTCATGTATAACTGAAAAAAGTCTTGTATTTGCATGCTTAAGATACTTCATTAAGGTCATTTTGTTGTTTGTGGTCGATCTCCCCCTCTTAGGCCTTGTTTCGCCCTTTTTGTACTTTTTTTGCTAAGCTTTGGGGACTTTTGTGTATTGGCCTTCTCACCACTGAAATCTAGTGGATTTTCAGTGGTGAAGAAGGGGTTTTGAGGTCTTGCATAGGGGAGGGACACCCCTGTCCCTTTGTCTCTCTTTCTTTTGCATTTTTGGCTTATAAGGGTAGCATGCATGATTAGTTGTTCTTGGCTTCATTTTAGAGTTTTTGTGGGTGTTGTTGGGTCATATTATGCCTCTGTTTTTGGTCGGATTAATGGCCCCTTTCATGTTTAATATACTAGCTTTGCATTCCTCTCTTTGGCCTAGAAGTGCATCATGCATTTAGCCTACCATGCTCTCATGTTTTGGCCTAACTTTGTGAAGTTATTAGCCATGTCTTACCATGCTTAAGGTCTGTTGGGAGCTTATTTGATCATATTTACCATGTTAGGAGCTTATTTGATCATATTTACCATGTTTGGTATAGCCCCTTTATATTTTGGCTTGTGAGCCTTGAGGGTGTAAGTCATGAGCATGTTTTAGTTGGGTTGTTTCAATGATTTGAAGTCATTTCACATGCCATTTCAGTCCCTAATCCATGTTCCTATGCATGTATCCATCACCCTTTTCATGCCTTGAAGAGATGCCCTTTTGTGCCTTGAAATGAGCATTGTGCATGCTTATGTATTTAAGTTTTTGGGGCTGCCATATCAGTGGGTTTTGGGGCATATTTTGATGCATAAAAACTCTGTTTTGGGTTGCTTAGTTCATGCCATGTTTGCTTGGGGTAGGTGTTGAGCAATGCTCTCTTTTGTGGCCTTGAATACCTTCTATTTTGCATCCATTCCCTAGCATGTCTTGGTGTCATCTTTTGCATGCTTTTCAGAGTTTAACATGAGTGTTTGATGTGCAAGCATATTGCCTTTAAGTATGCTTAGAGTTGTCTCCTTCCATGCTTAGATGATAGGCCTTGGTGTGTGCATGCTTGCATTCATAAGTTGTGCCATCTTTGACCCTTTTGGTCACTGTTTTAGGGTGTGGCTGAGACCTCCCATTTCAGTCTAAGTCCATTCTTGTACATAGTTGTATGTTTGACTTGTTGCCTCTCGTTGCATGCTTGCATTGTACCAAGTTTGCATCACATGTTAAATTGCATTGTATTGCCTCTTGCATGATTAGCACATTGCATGCTTGCATAATAGATTGCATTGCATTCGGCATGTTCTGCATCTTGGCCTCATGTTGCATTCTTGATCCATGTTTGTATACATGCATTGCATTGCTTGGTTTGGGGTGTCAAACCAAGCATGAGGATTGAGGGTGTTCGTACTCCAAGTGATGTAACACATCTCAATCCTCGGTCACCGACGCCCTTGATCTCAATATGATAGGGTGTTGGCATTCATCTCTTTTGTTGCATGCATTTAACATTGAATGGCAAACTTGGCCTCTTAGGCCATCACGCATCAAAATGCATAATTGATGGCCTGAGGGCCGAGGGTCATGCTCCCTTGAGTCCATTGCATGATGGCGAGTGTAGCCATGCTCATATTTGCTTCAAAATTCCATGCCATACACTGCTTGCCCTCTGCTATTGTTAACTGCAGGATTCTGCAGGAAGAAATAGCCGGCCGGCTACTTGGAGTGCCGATCGACCAAATACAATTAGCCGGTGGCGCAACCAATGGTCGATGACCATTCCCTTCGGACGGTGGTGTTCCCACTTGGTCGGTGATGCTCCCCAGTGTTCAGAGAAGCATCCTTGGGACTTGTACAAATTTTCAGAGGAGCAGGGCAGTGTAAACAGAGGCAACAGTGCTATGGCAGCGAGTTTTCGAGCGGGACGAGTCAAGCATGCATCATTCGCGCATTCCAAGGCAGAGCTGCAGTAGTCTCTTTAGTTTCACATTTAAATTATTTTTGTGATTAATTTGTTAATTAATTAAGAGGGTCTGTAATAATTAATTAGCTAGGATAGTTGATTCATTATTTGGACTGTATTATTCTTTTGGTCCCCCCGAGTGAGGGCGTATTTGTAATAAGTGTGGGTGCGTGTGTGCATGTCTTCTAACCCCACGTCTTTCTTTCCTTTTATTTACTAGCTTTCGATGGTTAGTATTAGGACATATTTAAATTAGCATACCTTATGTTTTGCATGCGTGCATTCATACATTTGTCTTGCATGCACCAGGCTCGTCGCATCATACTAACGCATTCGTGTTTCAATTCCAAATTGAATACGTGTTAGTTGTAGCATTTCGCATGTCATTTTAGAATAGCCGAGCCTATTGTATTCGCACTCCTACATGTGTTGCATTAGGCATTTCTGTATAGTTAGGATCATGTATGGATTTCTAACATAGCTTTTGTTTTGGCTTGGAGTACTCTGTAGCTTTTATGCTTTAGCATCCTTGTATGCGTGTGAATGTTGCCATGACAACATGATTACCATGAGACTATTTGCTTATGTGATATAACTGCTTGAATGCCTGTGGATAGAGGTTGAATTACCTGAATTGGAATAATGCATTAAAACCGTGAGTTTTAAGCCCACTTGATAGTGGCAATATCTTTTCTAAAGCCCACTTGAGGGTGGCAAAACCTACATTTTAGCCTACTTACGAGTAGCAAACTACTTTAAAAAAAAAAACAAACATGAAATGTTTTGTTCTAACTCAGGCGATTCAGTCTATACTTGTATGTTGTGCGCATCACATAGTAAATCTAGGCTAATAACCGGAATAAGAACGCATAATGTTTTCAAAACAAGATATCACGATTAGTAGAGGCCGATCTTCGGATCGGGCGAGAGGGGGTGCTCATAGCTAGCCTTCCCCAATCGTACCCAAGTTCCCGAGCCGAGGCAACTCTGGTGATAACGGACACGTGGCCTTAGGCAAACGAGTCAGGGTTTCCTAAATTCCCCCATTAAAAAAATATTTAGGTGGCGACTCTGTATCTAGCAAAACAGTCCATGTTTTGGCACTTCTTTCTAAAAATTGGTTTTTCAAAACAATTTGCCGGACTTGGACTCTTTGGTTCAGATTAAGAACCGTGACGATTTGGGAGTCCGAACTGTAGTGAGCCCAAAATGAACTGAACGGGACTCATCTTCCCGGGGCGTTCGGAGACGTCTACAACTTAGAATTTAGATGTGAGCCACCACCATTGCAAAGTAGACTTCCGGGGCTTCAATTTAGACTCAATAATCAACTAAAATCGAGTCCGGATAAGGGAGATATGCATGTTTGAAGTAGGGCCTGAAATGCAGATTTTTGGACCTGGTCGTGTTTGTTTAGATCCGGCCGTGGCTTGTTTAGACCTGGCAGGGTTTCAATGAAAACTTGTCCAGAGTGCCCTTTTAGAGCTAGCCTTGCATTATTTGGTCTAGCCGGGGGTTTTTGAGCCCGGCCGTGTGTCTTGGAGCCCGGCCGGGTCTCATTAGCGCCAAATAGGACAGCTGGCAGGAATTCGCCAGCTGTTGTTTTTCGAAATTATTTTCAACCGAATTGGCTCAAAATCTATAAATAGACCCCCTGCATTCAGAATTAAAGGTTAGAAGATTTTCCTAAAGGCTTTGAAGGAGATTAAGAGCTAAAACCATCCTCCTTGCTTCCTTTGATCTTCAAACATTCTTGAACAATACATACACAATACATACACCATTAGAGCTTGTTCTTGAAGCATTTTGTTGAAGTTTCAAACCATATTTCATAAACTTCAGGGTATTTGGAATCAAGTTTGATCAACAACCATACAAACTCTTTAAAGAGGTATACTTCTTACCCATCTTTTTCCTTTGTATTTACTAATGATCTTCTTCATTTTCCTTGAGTTTGTGCACTACTAGAGGTTACTTTAAAGGGCAGAAATATGTGATTTAATTCAAAAAAAAAAAAAGTGGATGGGTTAGCCACCCTTTCTTAGGCTTGCTTGCCTAGCTTGTTCTCCCCTATTTTCATTCACTTTTTCCACCCCTTTTAAGTGATTTTGCTTGCCTAGCTTGTTCTCCCCTATTTTCATTCACTTTTTCCACCCCTTTTAAGTGATTTTAGCCACTGTTTTTGGACTATTTTTGGACTGTTTTGGGGCTAAAATATGTTATTTAAAATTTCAAAATGTGGAGGGGCTAGCCACCCCTTCTTAGGCTTTGTTCCATAGCTTTTTCTCTATTCTTTTTACTTATCTTTTCTTGCTTTCACCATAGTTTTTTTGGTATTTGTGGGCTGTTTTAATGTCTTTTAAATTTATGCTTTGAATATTATACTTGTTGTGCTGTAAGTCCTCATGGCTTCGGTTGTTTAGGCCTTAGACATCGAGTCATTCGAGTTGATAGCTTTCTTTATTTATTTATTTTTATGTAAAGAGTCTTACGTTTGTAATAGTCAACTTCGCATAATTATTTCTGCACTCTCCCCCTTTTCTTGATTTACTTTGTTTGAGAGTTGTTTGAAGCAAGTGTTATTCAAGGTATGAGAACGAGACCTCTTATGCTTAATGGCTCAATCTCTTCGGAGGGTCATCGTCAAGGCATAGTCTCTCTTTCATGCTAAGAATCACATCTCTTTTGACATTTCTCTTCAATTAGTGGACTTACATATCACTTTGGACAAAATGATTAAGTAATGGAAAGGTAAGTTAAAAGGATTAATAAAATTGGCTTAAAATCAATGAAACCAACATAAAGAAAATGTTTAAAATTGGTTGGATTCGGTCGAACGTTATGCCGAGTACATCGCTTCAAGAATTGTCACTTATCAATCCATGATATTTTGATGAGACTTGAGGCGTGTCTACCTCTCACATTGAGCCTCCATGATAAGAGGGAGGGGTGGTCGTCTTCATTGCATTTATTAATTGTTTTGTCTAAATTGTGTTCGAAATCATCAAGCAATCAACTTGCTACTATTGATGATTTCAGAATCGGATTCACTCTTCGCTTAAGTCCCATGATAGAGAAGAGCAGAAAGGACAAACATGGTTTGAAGTTGCTTTGTCTGCACTGTTTCACCTCAGAGCACAAAAACAGTTTTTTGCAAGAAAATAGGGCACAACCAGCTTTGTTTGGACCTGGCTAGGCCTCATTAGGGGCCGGCCGAGCTCCAATGTTTGGCAAACAGAATCCTTTTGACAAAAACAGAGAGCAATGGCTAAGGGTGAAATAGAGCCGTGGCACAGAAGGCAGATAAAGCAGCTTCTAAAATCATCTTCATTGATGCGGACGCGATCCTTGTGCACCTTTAGTTCATATTAAATGTTGTAGTCACAGTCCTCATTATTGTTGTAATTATTGTTGTTATAATATCATTGTTTGTAATAACTTAGATAGTTAATTAGTTAATTCATTATTCATTTGAAGTTGTAATAGTTAGTTTAAATTTGGATACTCAGATATTTGAACCCTCTTGTGCGAGGGCAAATATATAATAAGTTGTATGTCTTCCAACCCCCATTTCTTTCTCTTTTTTATTTACCCGCTTATAATGGAAGTATTATAGTTACTTGGCATTTTCCATGACTTGCATACATAAGGGTTCAGCTCGTCATACTAACCAACATCAATTTCTGAATTCATTACTTGAATACGTGCTCTCTTGCATGCTTTGAATTGGTTCATACCATGCTAGTAGCTGAGCCTATTAAGTACATATTGCATGCGTTGCATTAGTCATGTTAACATTAATTAGGAGCATGCATGTTTTCTAATTGTTTTGCTTTGTTTGGCTTGCCTTGGAGTACTAGGTGAGCGTTTATTGCTTTAGCATAGCGCATTCTATGTTTGTGTTGCCATATCCAGCATGTTTTTCATGAGGCTAGGTGCTTAAGCGATATACCTGTTTGAATGCCGGTGGATGAAGGCCTTTTACTTAAGTTGGAATAATTTGGTTAATGTAAAATATGAGCTCACTTTTTCCAAGTGACATGTATTCAAAACACTTTTTCAAACAAACATAAAATCAACGCATTTCAAATTTTGTAAATTGGTCGATACTTTTGTGCATCACCTAGTAAAGTTAGTATAATAATTGGAACAAGAGCATACAATGTAAATAAAAATCCTATCATGATTAGTAGATGCCAATCTTTGATCAGGTGAGTGGGGTGTTCAATTCATGACCTTCGCCTCTCATACATAAGTTCCCAAGCCGCGACACTTTGGTGATGACGGACAAGTAGCCTTTGGCATGAGTCACGGGTTTCCTAAATTTTTCAAAAATATTTAGGTGGCGACTCTGTAATCTGGCAAAGTAGTCTATTTTTTGAAAATTTTGATTTAAAATCGATTTTTCAAAAGATTTGTCTAATTTAGACTCATTTTTGTTTTATCAATTTCACATTGCACTTATGAAATCAGATTCAGAACCATAGGAGTCCAAACTGTAGGGCTAATCGTATCCAAGAGGAGCGCAAAAAGCAAGCTACAATAAGCAAGCCATTGGTTGTAAGGGGATGTTTCGTCTCAAGGAGAATTCTTGTAAAAACCCGCATTTAATTATTCTTAAAAGAAAATTAATTAATTTTATCCTAAGTCTGTCTGAAATATATATTAGTGTAAAAGTTAGTTTTAAATTAAGCCAATTCAATCACTAACAAAGACATTATTAAGAATAATAATTTTGTGGAGGTTTAATGTTTGTTGTTTATAAATTATTTTAATAAGGATTCAATATCATGATTATTCTTACGAAATACCTTAGTTAAAAATCTTAGTGTATCAATTTTAAGAAACCCACATAAATACACAAATATACAAAAAAAAAAAAAATCAGAATTTGATTTTTGGTGGCATAGAATGCCACTTGTTAGTTTGCATGTCAATATAGGAATTAGACCCCATTATGCTTCTTGGAATTGGAAGATTGGATTAGACCACCTGAGAGAGAGAGAGAGAGAGAGAGAGAGAGAGAGAGAGAGAGAGAGAGAGAGAGAGAGGGCTCAGTTTGATTCATCTATATATACATATGTACGGTTTACTCCTTCGGATCAGTGAGGAGAATAGAGGCAAGAAGAAGAAGAAGAAGAAGAAGAAGAAGAAGAAGAAGAAGAAGAAGAAGAAGAAAATTCTGTGAGCAACAAAATAGTAGGAGAAGAAGAAGAATGGGAGATTAAGGAAGCTAAAATTTTCTACCATTTCATCATCCTATTGTTCAGTAAGAAAACCCTCACAACCCTCTTATTTTTTTTAATTGTTGAAATTTTCAGATTATATTCATATGATAAAATGATTAATTTTATAGATAGAATTTATTTATAGTTGTATGTAAATTTATGATTGTATATCAAATACTTGAAGATATTGGTAGTCTTAAAATCATGATAAAATTGTGGAATTTGGACTTGCATGTATAATTTATGCTATTAAAAAGATTATTGAAGATTTTATTTGGCCCTTAAATCTGTCAGAAAATTTGTATGAATTTTTAGACAATTTTACACTCAAAATTTGAATATGATTTCTTCTACAAAGTTGTTCAGAATGATATCTAGTTCATCCAAGAATTTTTTCAACAATTATTAAGTTTTTTAGGAATTTATAAATTTTTTTAATTAAATCTGAAACTGTAAGACAGATTTTACTATATGTTTAAAAATCTATAAAAAAAATTCTATATTAAGCCAAATTTGGTAATTTCTAACTAAAAGATGAAATTGTAAGTCTAGTTTCATAATAAAGTTTTAGATTATGGAATTTATTTATAAATTTAAGTGTGGAATTATTTTAAAAAATGTAACAAATCTATGCCATGAAAGTTCTTGAAATTTTACCGAATTATTTCTAACTTATTTTTGGGAAATTCTTTCTGAAAAATGAGCATAACATGTTTTTTTGAATATCCCACATAGTTACATGAATTTTAGATTTATATAAATAATTTATTTATAATTTTAACTATGAAAATTGTGTTCTGAAAATTTTGGGCAGAATGATAAAGAATCAAGATTACTACTTCAACCATTTATTAGGACTAAAAATCAATATTGTGCTAGTCTATTTAATTGAATCTTCTAAATTAGTAGTCCATGCATGTGTGCTGTGATTTATTTTAGTATTTAAAATTATTATTTCACACCATGGCTTGATTAAACTGTTCACAATAATTTATACACATTGATGGATTGTAGTAGAACGTATGTGTTGATATTTTTTGTTAAAAATTATATTGAAATGGTGTAATATTGATTATGATCTCATTGGTAATTATTCGTGATTAGTTTGAAAATTAATTAAAATGATCAACGAAGTGTACGAAATTAACGGTTAATGGTTAATACTGGTTGTTCATGGTGAGTCATGATTTTAAAGATTGTATGAAATTAAGAGTTGACGATTAATACCGGTTGTTCAAGATGAGTCCTGATTTTAAAGAGTGTATGAAATTAAGAGTTGATAGTTAATACCGGTTGTTCAGGGTGAGTCTTGATTTTAAAGAGTGTACGAAATTAAGAGTTGACAGTTAATACTGGTTGTTCAGGATGGGTCCTGGTTTTGAGAATTCTCACGTAAATTGTGTCGCGAAACCCTAAGATGGCACGAGACTTATTTGAACCCTTTTCGGTATTCAGGTTTGGAATAAGGGTGAACGTGCAAGTGGCACACAGGGAAGTTACATGCCCCTGGCAGACCGTTTCCTTGGGGCAGACCACGGATGCCACTATTTGGGTATATAACTCCGGACATGGGCATCCCTGGTAGTTACGGTTGGTAACACTTGAATATTTGACCAAGGGGAGTTTCAAATTAACCGTTGACATGCTTAGTGGTTGGTATGTTAAATCTCTTTGGTGAGATTTCAAGTGTCGTCTAATTTATTAAAATTATTTAATGGTTGTAATTTATGTTTACAATTATATTGTTATCTCATGTTTATAATCTCATTATTTTTCTCTTAAAAAGAATGGTAGATTGGTTATGTTTTCTTACTATGTTGCAAAACTCATGGCATATATTTTTGTTGCCCTGGCGTTTTATGCCAGGTTTTGGCGAGGAAATAATTGAAGCTGAAATGGAGTTGACGCTAACGTAGAGTCTTGGCTTACTTGAAAACATGACTAGAGTCGAGTAACTTTTATTATCTTATGTATTAGCTATTAGGGACTTTGTAATTTCTTTTGATGTTGTATTCGGATAATTTTAAGTTTTTATTTAATGTTATTTGAACCTTTAGTTATGTACGAGAGTTAGAACGTCCTATTGAGATGTCAACTTTTTGATTTATTAAGTCATTTTGTTTATTTAATTTCCCTTGATGTTCCAAAAATTTTGGGGCATCACAATTCTGATGGTTGAAGTACTTGTCATAAGGTTCGTCTTGTTGCTAAGGGTTATTTTGAAAAGGAAGACATTGATTATCATGAAACATTCAACCCAGTGGCTAAGCATCCCATCATTAGAGTGTTTCTTAGTCTTGCTCTTCATTAAAATTGGCAAATCAAATAATTGGAAATTTCCAATGCCTTTTTTCGTGGTGTTTTTGAAGAAGAGCTATACATGGTTCACCCTCAATGTTTTGAAGGTTGTGTTCATCTTTCTCATAAGTGCAAGTTGCAAAAGCCCTGTATGGTCTTAAATAGGCTCCAAGGGCCTGGTATTCAACCTTTTCCTTATTCATTCTCTCCTCTAGTTTTACAAATAACCACTGTGATTTTTCCTTGTTTATTCATCATACTGCTTCATCTATCACATTATTGCTAGTCTATATCGATGACATTCTCATTTTTTGCAATGACTTAGCTCAAATTGCAACTCTTATTAAGCATATGCACTATGTTTGCTCCATGAAAGAGTTATGAAATATTTCTTATTTCTGCCTCAACATAAATATGCTTGAGAAATTTTTGCTAAAGGAACAATGTCCAACTGTAAATCTTACTTTTCTCCCGTGGCTACCAATTCTTCACCTCCTTTTGAGATACTCATCCTTTTTCTCAACCATCTCTCTATCACAGCCTAGTTGGAGCTTTGCAATACCTTACCATAACTAGGATTGATTATTAAATATTTTTTTAAACAATTGTGAGTTTTAACAATGTGAAAGTTGTATTGTTAATGCAAAAATTAGATGCACACAAAAAGATATGAGATTTATTCCAAAAGTAAAATTTATGTCCACAGTCATTGGCGTTATATTATAATAAAAAAGATTTATAAACCGGATAAAAAGATAGTTGTCCCAACCACATATAAGTAATATTAGGATCGACGCTATCTGACATGTATTAAAACGAAGATAAATGAGGAGCACAATTTCATAATATTAGAACTATATATAATATTGGTTAATTAATAATGTTCAGTAGTTATCAGGGTTCACATATCTATTATATATTTAAACAATGATGAATGAGTAGCACAAATTATTTATCATATTTTATCTCATATCTATTATATATTTTCATATCATTGAAATCAATTATTAAAAAGAATGGGTTAAATAATGAAATATAAAGTGAGTCACAAATGAGCAACTAAAATTGGAGAATAATGCTATATGTACCAATTAATACATTAACTAGTGTACCAATTAATGATGTGGTATAATTTAAGAGGTTTTTGGTATTTATAATTTGTATAATGAGTGAGATTAATAATAATGTCATAACTAATATTGGTACACTAGTTAGTACACTAATTAATGCATGCAGCACCACTGAAAATTGGAACACAATGATTAAGGAATTTTGGTAGTAAAAAATTTAGCAACTTATTAATAATTGAAAATTGTGTTGGAATCAGGCAAACTTCAAATAACAAATTGTTGGGAACTTTATAGGGCCGAGTTGGGTCATGCAAAATGGTGCCCAAACTCATCTGTGAGCTAAGTTCAATGGATTTCTTTTAACATGCCAAATGCCAAATCAAGCCAACTTTAGTACTAAAAACATCAGGCAGAAACCTCATCCAACTGGGTTACCCAAATAGGCTAATGAGTCGACTCATATCCTAAGCGCAATGAGCTGATATTCGGGATTTTGAACTTTTTTTTTCTTTTATTTTTTATATTTTTTGTTGGGCTTGCAGGGCAAACTTTAACACCTTAGCCCAGGTTTAACCCAAATCTTATTTGGCCTAGACCAACCCTTGCAAGATTCTGATTTTGGAATAGTGAAAGTTCAATGGGATTGAGGTCAAGTCGTCGGCCTTTAGAATAAATAATGACCTTTTTGCAACAATAAATTAAAAATTTGAAATCTGTAATTATTTTTTTAGTAAATTTCCTTTAGGATTAGGATTAACTATTTTGTGGAACTTATTGCGTCAAAAGGGTCTTAAAAAAAAGCATCCATACATATTTTGTTGAGATTTTATAGCACATCCTATCAGTGCACATGGAGACACAAAAAACACGAGAAAATATCATTTCGTCCTTCAAACCTTTACACATGTTTCAATTTGATCCCCATATTTTGATTAATATCAATTTTACACTTGAACTTTCAAAATTTTGATCAATTTGACCCCTACCGTCACATTCCCTACAATTGGACAGAATATGCTGACGTGGGGGGGCAAATTAATTTTTAATTTATAGTTTGGGAGGTAAAATAAAATTCCAATTGAATTTTGGTGTCACGTCAGCACATTCCGTCTAATTATAGATTGAATGTGACGGTGGGGCCAAATTGATCAAAATTTTGAAAGTTTGGGTGTAAAATTGATATTAATCGAAGTTTGGGAGTCAAATTGAAAAACACGTGGAAGTTTAGAGGGCAACATGATATTTAAAAAGTATATACACTAGTATTATGTGGTTTGCGGACAAAAAATTTACTATAATATGAGTGATTACAGGTATGATAGATAAAAAATACTCAAACACAAAACCTTTGCTTGTTTGTATTTTTTTTCTCATCTCCCTATCGCTCCCTTAATTCTCTCATCTAAATTCGTAGTTCCCGTTGAGTTATTTATATGCAAACCCAAAGAAATTTAATATCATACAACTAAGAAACCGAATCATACCCATCTTGAATTTCTTAATAGATTTAAAACTCTACTACTCTACTCTAACTATATCTATAAATCAAATAAATAATATATGGGACTTATGTGGATCATCTTAAAGCATCCATACGATGCTTTGTGATTTGGGAATCCTGCTGTACTCTTTTGCGAAGTGTCGTTCCAAGTCTCTTTCGATAATCTGAATTGTTCATATTGTAGGGTTTATTAAGTAGATCATCCATGTGAAAACTCAAGTTGATTGAATATCTGCAGCCCTATAACCCAAACACATTTGTTTTTATAAAAATTAACAGTTAACGTAACTTTCATAAATTTTTAAAAACAATTAAGACCTAATCATGAGGTTATAAATATCTGATTAACTTGATTTTTTTACATAAATAATATTCTTGCCGAACCCTACAATACGATCGGTTCAGATTATTGAAAAACATTCAGGACAAACTCCCACAAAGGGGCACAGTAGTACCCCTAAGTCCCTATACATATATGTGAATCATATTATATTGAAACATACAAGATGGGTGAGATGAAGAGTAGTTGTTGTGACATTTTCATAACAGTCAACTTGATAATTTAAATCATTCATTTTTTTATAGTATATTGAGTAGAATATTTTTGCAAAAAATAAAGTTGATTGGATATCAATAACACCAATGATCAAATCAATTTTGTGTCAATAAAAATAAATGATAGGTGTAATTTTGAGTACAAAACTGAATACAAAATTGATTTGATTATAGTGTTATCAATATCTGATTAGCTTGATTTTTTACAAAGATGTTATACTTGAAAAATATTAAATATTGAACGGTTCAGATCAACAAAATGGGACCCAAAATCAGCCCCATCTCCTGAACAATAGTGTCTTGCACAATAGTCACCTTCATCCAGTCATGTTTCAATTTATTGGTGTTGTTAGTCGATTATGAATGGTTATGTTTTTTTCTAGCCTATGATTTAAATTAGAACGTATTGTTTGGTCTTGTGAGATTCATTTTAGGTTTCGTTTTGATAATCTGAATTGTTCATTTTGTAAGGCTTTTTGTGCATATTGTTCACTAAAAAATTAGGTTGATCCAATAATCACAATCTTTTCAATTTACCATATTTATCTCCAAAAAAAAATTTGACGACAATGGTATTTTTTAAAATAGGTGACAAACGCAATAAATTGAATGCACAACAATTATCAAATTGACCTAATTTTTTGTGTGGATGATATTGTAACACCCGCCTCCTTAATTCATTGTTAAATTATGTGATTTTCCTTAATTATGTGTTTATATGCCAAATTGTATATCATGTGTTATATGTGTTATGTGCTCTTGTGCCATGTGTTCATTGCATTAGATGAAGGAGAATAGATAAAGAGAGTTAGGAAATAAACCGGTCTGACTTAGTAAACCATAAGATTAAAATTAAATATTTGAATAGGCAAGTAGAGACTGATTCATAGTAGTACAAAGTTAGTTTTAATTGAAGTGCCTTGTGATGAGAATTGAGTTAAAAATTTGGCTTACAACTAGGGAGAGAATTAAGAAGAGCCAAACAAGGCATAACCTTACTCATCAACTAAGAGGTAATTGATAGAGATAGATACTTGTAGAGAGAGGTCTAGAACAAAAAGGCAGAGAAAGGGGGAGAACTCTAGGGCAAGAAGAGAAAAAGGGGAATTGAGCAATCTTCATCAAACTAGCAAGTAAGGTAAGAAATTTTCCTTGAATCTCATGCATTAAGGTTGTCTTCATCATGAAATAAATTGAATCAAGAAGTAGAGTAGTGGTAATGGTTGTGAAGAACCCTAAAGATGAAGACTCTAGGAAAGAGCTTTTAATTTGAGCGCACATGACATCATTTTTGTTGTTACTTGTGAGATTGTGCATGACTCCTCAAATTTGAGGAGAAATTGCAAGGATTTTAGCTTTGGCAACCACAATTTGCATTGAGTATGATTTTACACTCAAAGTTCATGATTTTGAGTTCTTGTATGAGCATTGAGTCTTGATTTGAAGCCATAGTCTTTATTTGAGCTGAGAAAGTTTGAATCAACATGTTTTTGTGTGTTTTGGGTGGTGATTTGCATGAATTTGAAGTTGGGTTTGCACAAATTAAGCTTCACCTTCGAAGCAAATTTTTGGCCTGTGTTCCAACCCAGACCGTTCGTGTAGTCAGGCCATCGCATGAGTGCCCAGCCTTCCCTGTTCACTGTTGCATTCTGCTCGTTAGAGCAGCCAAGCCACTGCACGTGCGGCCAACAGGGCAGATTCTGTCTGTTTTTCTGTCTATGTTTCTAACTTGTGGGCCTGCGTTTATATGGTGTAGACACCCTATTTTTGACCAACCTTAAGACTCAGACGTCATCGTTTGTGTGCGCGATGATTATGCATGTTTGTGCTCATTTTGAGTGCTCGAAGATCTCGCCTGTGTGCCTTGTCTTTGAGCCTCTAATCCCTTTGTGTTTTGGCCTGGTTTTTGGACCGGACCTTGGTGCCTTTGCCTGGAGGGAGAGAGAGGCCTGTAGGCCACTTTTTGTAGCTGTAGGCTACTTTTCCCTCTTGTAGGCCACTTGCAGTGGCCGGTAGGCTAGTTTCAGGAGCTTTCGGCTGAGTCCCTTGTCTTAGGGCCTCTTAGCTCTCTTCTTTTTGGTTTGTTTTTGGACCATACCTTGTTACCCCTTGCCTGGAGGGAGGGGAGGGCCTGTCGGCCACTTTTGGCAGTTGTAGGCCACTTTCTCCTTTTGTAGGCCACTTGAAGTGGCTGGTAAGCTAGTGGAAGTGGCCGACGACCATTTTTCTGTTTTTGCAAATTTTTTTGGTGCTAGTTGTGCCAGCTGTTAGGCACAGAATGCGTATAGAGGGATGGTAACAAGCTCTAAGCTTGTCAAGAAAGCTTCTCCTTACTTTTCTTGTATAAGGGGAGGTACTTCCCCCTTATTGAGGGTTCAGAAAAATTTTAGAGACAAAATATCTCTCTCTCTAGATTTCTCTCTCTCTCTCTCTCTCTCTCTATATATATATTGTGCTTAGAAGTGTATTTTTTTTTTGCATTTTTGTATACAACCCTCTTAGCCAAACACCCTTCCTTGGAGCTGAGGTTTCTTGAGGTTTATTTGGAGCTTTTCAAAGCTAGTTTTGGCTCAGAAAAGCTGCTGGTTTTGTTGTTCTTCAGGGGTAAGCCATATTCTCTTTAAAGCTTTGTTTTAGTTGCCTACTTAGCCACCTTTGCATGCTATTTTAGGCCTACTTTCCAACTACAAAAACCTTCATTTTTAAGGCTTAAAAATGGTAGTTTAAAGTGTTTTTGGAGTTAGGGGTGTTTCACCCTCTTTGGTGGCTTATTTGCTAAGCTGCTTGCCTTCCTTTAAAGCTTTTGAAACCATCTTGTTTTAGCCTTTTAACCACTAAATTCCAGAGGAAGTTCAGTGGTAGAAAACTTGTTTTGAGGCCCCAAATAGGAGGGGGTGGTCCCCTCTCCTCTTGTCTTGATAGCATTTGTTGTTGGCCTATCAAGTGAGCATGTATTTTTCCCTTCTTGAGGCTTAGTTTGAGCATGTTTTTGTGACTTTTTAGACCTCCTATAACTCTGTTTTTGGCTAGTTTGGTCACCACTTGCATGCTTCATACACTTGTAGTGTAATTCTACTTGCTAGCCTAACATACTTCATGTCTTGGCCTGTAATTCTAGCATGTTTTCGCTCCACTCCAGTATGTTTTTGGCCATTATTTAACATGCTTTAATTATGATTTTGGTTGGTTGGGTCACCTCTTGCTTGGTTTTTGCATTTGTAGTGCAAATCATGCTCATTAGCCTAGTGTACTTGGTGATTTGGCTTATCATTCTAGCTTATTTTGGCTACACTTCAACATGTTTTTGGCATTTTTTTGACATGCTTTAGGACTATTTTGAGTAGTCTTGGTCATGTATGGCTTGCCTTGTATGGCTATAGCATGATAGGCTTTCATAGTCTTGAGTTTTGAGACCCCTAGCATGCCTTATTTGTGATGTTTATGTGATATGGCATCTTTTGGTATGTAATTTCAAAGCTTATATCTTTGCCATGCTTCCACTTAAATCACTCTTTAAGTGGTTTTTGAGAGTTGAGCTTTGTGTCTTGCTTGTGAGCCATCAAATGAACATGCTTCTCTTGCTTTTTGAGCTTAAATTTCAACACGATTAGGCCACGGTTTTGGCATGTTTAACCTCTGTCCAGGGTTGGTTTGGTTATTTGTGCTTGGTATTGCATGTCTATAGTGTTATGCTCTTTGCTTGCTTCAATGCTTTCGACTCCGAGCAAGTCTTGCATGCATCATTTTCGTGCTTTGATGTCATTTAGCGTCCTATTTCAGTGCTGGAATATATGCCATTGCATTACATCTTTCATTTGTTTTATCACTTTCGAAAGTGGTCTTAAGCCCTTTGTTGGTTTGAGCACGAAATTGAGGCATTCATGCCTAATGGTTCTAGCCTTCTCTTGAGGGTTTCTAAACCAACAACATGATGCTTCTTTCATGCTCAAGATGCTTGTGGCTTGAGCCATCTTTCCCCTTTAGAGGACTTTTCACCATTGGACCAAATCAATTAAAGGATTAATTAGTAAGCTTATAATGTGTAAACAAAATTGGAACCAAGTAAAACATGCCAAGACAACATGTTTGTGTTGCATTTCATGTGTTTGGATCGGAAATTAATCCAAACACAAGAAATGAAAGATGTTTCATACTTGAAGTGATGAAACGTGCCTCATTTCTTAGTCACTAACACCTTTGATCGTGCATGATAGGGTGGAGGTTCATCGAGTCTTACTTGTGCATTCATTAACTTGTAAAAACTTGGTTTCTCGGCCATCGTGCATTGTGATGCTCGGTTGGTGGCCCCAGAGTTGAGTACCACACTCCTTTGAGCTTGAGAAATGATAAGGAGGGTGGTTGCACACACATACCCTCCGAATACCTTGCTTTGCCTCTATTGTACTCTGTTTGTAGCAAAATTGAAGTGTGCAAGAGCAAGTGGCCGACCGGCCAGTGGAAGTGGCCTACAACCTTCTTAAGTGGCCGATAGTTCTCAGGCTCAGAGGTTGTCCAAAGTTATTCTGGTTCTGGAGCAGAAACAACCTGGAGATTGGTTTGGTGTTCAGGAAACAAGGCAAATGCAAACAGAGGCAACCGGTGGCAAGGCGATGGATTTTCGGGAGGAAGCCGATCAAGCATGCATGCATCCCCTCGCCCCGAGGCCTTTTAACTGTTTTGCTTAGCTGGTTAATTCGTTGGTTCTGTACTTAAATAGTTAATGCGCTTAGCTAATCAGTTTGTGTTGTAATAATTAGTCAACTAGAATAGTTAGTTAATTAGTTGATTTGTAATAGTTAGCTTACTTAGCGTAGCTAGTTAGCTTTCATTTCATTCGGACCCTCCGTTGAGAGGGCAAATATTGTAATAAGTGTGCGTGTGTGTGCGAATGTCTTCCAACCCCACGTCTTTCTCCCATTTGCTTACCCGCTTTCAGTAGTTAGATTAGGGCATATTTTGATTAGCAGACCTTATGCTTGCATGTGTGCATCATTCATTCGTCTTGTATGCACCGGGCTTGGTGCATCATTCAAACTGCATTGTATTTCAATATCTATTGGAATATGTGTTTCAAAGCATGTTATCAAGTGTTGCATTAATATGCCATTTTAGATAGCCGAGCCTATTTTAGTTGCATTTTGCATGTGTTGCATTAGGCATTATTGACATAGTTAGGATCATGCATGATTTCGAACTAGCTTCTGTTTTGGTTCGGAGTACGCTGTAAGTGTTTATGCTTTAGCATCCTTGCATGTGTGTAACTGACTGCCATGATAGCATGCTTGCCATGAGGCTATTTGCTTAAATGATTAACTGCATGAATGCCTGTGGATGAAGGCTTAATTACTTGAATTGGAAAAATTCATCAAACTGTGAGTTTTAAGCCCACTTGGAGTGGCAAATCATCATGTTTTAAGCCCACCTCTTCCGGTGGCAAATCCGCGTTTTAGCCTACTTGCGAGTAGCATCTTCAAACCATTTTCAAAAAACAAACACGAGATGTTTTGTTCCAAATCGAGCGTTTAGTCTATACTTGTATGCTGTGCGCATCACAGAGTAAGTTAGATTAACAATCGGAATAAGAACGCATGTGTTTATAAAAATAACATATCATGATTAGTAGAGGCCGATCCTTTGATCGGGCAAGCGGGGGTGCTCTTTTCATGACCTTCCCCCTTCGTACCCAAGTTCTCGAGCCGAGGCAATTTTGGTGATGACGGACACGTGGCCTTAGGAATGAGTCAGGGTTTTCTAAATTTTTCAAAATAAATTATTTAGGTGGCGACTGATGTTGGCCGAAAGGTACCACATTGAGGTCACTTAAGTTACAATTTTAGTCATTTAATGTTATTTATTTGGTGGAGATGACATGTTTCGTGCACTTGTACAGATTTGGCAGGAAATAGAAAATTCAATCAAAAAGGGGTGCGAAAGCAGATTCTCAGAGTAGGAAGTGACGAATCCAAGTCAGCCAGACCACCGCATGTGCAGCCAAGCTTCACCGCACATGCGGCCCACAGGACCGCACGAGCGGCACACCTAGGGACGCGTGCACAGACTTTTTGGTCTATTTTGCTCCGAATAAAAGAGAGAAAATCAGTCAAACCTAGGGTTCGAAAAATCAATACAGAATAGAGGGAGACTAGGGTTTCAGAGAGAGGATTTTCTACCAAAGCTTGAAGGACACTTCCATGGAGGTTTCTTCCTCATCTTCTTCCTCTTTCCACTCCTCCATGAGTGGCTAGTCGTCTTTTCTAGGGTTTGATGAAACCCTAGCCATGTAATGGAATCTTTCATGAGCTGTAATTGTAAATTGGTTTGAATGAATGTATGGATGTTTTAGAAGTTTATAAATAATTGTTTCGTTTTTGTCTTCAAGCATTCTACTCTCTGTGATTGTTTAATGCTTTCCATACGTTAGTATTCTTTGTGTTTGTATTCAAAGTACGAGACGAGTCATACTATGAGAGACGGGTTGTTTTGCTAACATAGTTTAGAGCAAACGACTCGTACTACTTGGGATGATTCGTGCCTGTACATTAAATACAACAACCCTCTTGATCAATATTTCAAACTTGTAGTTGTGAAATATTGGGTTGTTCAAACCGAATTGTGATTGGTGGTTGGTGTTAAGTCTCATTCATGCGGTTAGTGGTGAATTCTCTACCTTAGGATTTTTCCCCCAATTCAGTAAACCATATTTCATTTATTATTGATAATTTAATTCCTTAGTTTAATTTATTCGTTATTAAATTAGGTTATGAACAATCAATCTTCTTATCAAAATTAATTTAGGAATTTAGCAATTAAATTAGTTTAATCTCACAATTATCCCTGTGGATCGATACCTAGACTTGCATTATTCTGATAGAATTTGGTATAGTTTAGTGATTATATTTGGTGTGTTCAACGACCCATCAAATTTTATCACTGCAGACCAGTTCCCGGTATTCACTCGGGAACTCACCATCCCGGAATTGGTGACTGAGTTTTATGAGGGGCGTCAGGAGGATGACAACTGTACGAGCATCAGGCGGGCTGATTTACCACGTCGCCTTCTCTTCCTCGATGTGGTCCTGAAAAAGAATGTCATTCCTATTGGCCACAAGGAAGAGCGGAGAGGGGACTTCCTCCGTGCCTTGCATCGGTTTGACCTCGGGTTTTGGATTGACTTCCCTACCTTGATCTACAATCAGATGTATAGAATCCTAAATGAAGTCAAAATCCGCAATACACGGGGTAGTTCTACATGGGCCCTCCCTTTTGCCAACCTCATTACAGCGCTTGTAAAAGCATAAGAGATATACCCACTGCAGGCCAATGAGGCTCAGCTTCCGCCACCTCTATTTTATGGTAGAACCCACTGGCGTCAAACCACTGCTCGCCTGCCGCCTCCACTAGTTCTTCCCGAGGCACCGGCAAATCCTAATGATGCCCCAGTCGAGCCCGCCGCCGCACCAGCGCCAGCACCACCGCCATTCCGTATGACGAGGGTGCAATATCAAGCTATTTTGGATAATCAAGCCGCCCTTCAGCAATCTATGGTTGATCTCTGGACCGACTACTAGGCTTACTGGGATTATTCACAGGCGACGTTTGATGGGTATCAGCAGTTAGTTGCCTCTCTGCACACTGACTTCTATGCATACCGGGATTCGAGTGGGCAGCGATTTGATCAGTTTCATCAGCGGTTTGATCAGTTTGATCGGCAGTTCGATCAGCATGGCACTAGGGTTCATGATGAGGCGTTCGAGACTCAGGCACTGATGCATGCCCTATTTGAGCAGCTTTTCCCACCACCACCGCCAGATCCACATCAGTGATTTCTGTATACTTCCTTTATTTTCTTTCCTTTTGTTTTGTTTTGTTTTATTTTCTTTTCCTTTCTCTTTTATATGTACCAAAAAAAAAAATAATAATAATTCAAAACAACTGTGTTTGGGTGTCCTTGCCTCGCTGGATGTGCGCCCCTGCTGTCTGGTAAGATCCTCTCTCTCATTTTATTATCTCATGTCTACTTACTTACATTGAGGACAATGTTATATTCCAGTTGGGGGGTGAGGGTATTTGTAATAACTATTCATGTCTGTCCTTACTACACTTGATTTGCACCACTTCACTTAATGTTTACTTTGTGCCAGTATGGTAATGATATGAACTTATGTTAATTGGGGAACATAGGGGGCTTGTATGAAAGGGGTTTATTGGGTAAATACTCACTTGTGATGTTTGCACTAGGATAGTTGTTTGTGTTTGTGGTATTAGTACACTTGTCATAAGTATGCCTTAATTCACATGAACACACTATCATAGCAGTGGCCTCTTTATTATAATCCCTGGTGTACATCATTGATAATGGTTGAGGTTGCAGAAAAGAATGAATGAGTGGCCAAGTTTCTTATAAAAATAAAAAAAAACACTTGACTTGTTTGGGTTCGTAGCCTTTTTAACTTGAGTTATTAAGCCCGTAGGGGTGCCTCTACACCTAGTGCCCTAAAACCGTCTGGTTTGGGAGTCATTGGCCCAAAACTTGCTACATGGGTTAATTAGAAAGCTTATGGGACTTGGACATTGCACAGTTAAGTAAAAATAAGGAAATGACTAGTTCGGATTCGTAGCCTTTTCAGCTCGAGTTATTAAGCCCGTAGGGGTGTCTTTACACCTAGTGCCCTAAAACCGTCTGGTTTGGGAGTCATTGGCCCAATGCTTGTTACATGGGCTAACTAGAAAGCTTAATGGATCAGGACATTGCCCAGTCTTTCATAAAAAAAAATAAAAAAATAAAAAAAAATTTGAGAAGCTTGGTTACAACAGTTTAGTTTTTCTATATATGTTGAGTGTTATTATGAGTTACACTGGGCTATTATAATGGACAGTTAACTAATATGGAGATTGCACTTTACACCGAGGGTACTAATGATGTGTCTACTAGCATTAACAAGTATAGGGGACTCTACTTTTGTATTAACTGAATTGTGGTTTAAGCTCAATAGATTCCTTCATACTTGCCCACTATGCCTTCAATGACTCATCATGTTTTAATATCACACTGCAGTGGCACATAAGTTGGTTATTGTGTGGAGTAGTGTGGTTAATTGTTGTTGAGCGGATATGAATATGTTGATGTTTGTGGGTATCATTTCTGAAAACCCTCACGAGACTATACTCATCCACTTGGGGTAACCTTGTGGTTTAAAGGCTTGTTGCATATGCTAAATGCAATCGTGATCCCTACGAAAGTGGCTGAGAGTATTTTACTTTTCTCATTTCTTTTGTTTTGCTTGAGGACTAGCAAAATGTAAGTTGGGGGGTGTGATGTTGGCTGAAAGGTACCACATTGAGGTCACTTAAGTTACAGTTTTAGTCGTTTAATCTTATTTATTTGGTGGAGATGATGTGTTTTGTGTACTTGTACAGATTTGGCAGGAAATAGAAAATTCAATCAGAAAGGGGTGTGAAAGCAAATTCTCCGAGCAGGAAGTGACGAATCCAAGTCATCCAGACCACCGCACGTGCGGCCCACCGCCGCACGAGCGGCCCACAGGACCGCACGAGTGGCCCACCTAGGGACGCATGCACGGACTTTTTGGTCTATTTTGCTCCGAATAAAAGAGAGAAAATCAGTCAAACCTAGGGTTCGAAAAATCAATACAGAATAGAGGGAGACTAGGGTTTCAGAGAGAGGATTTTCTACCGAAGCTTGAAGGACACTTCCATGGAGGTTTCTTCCTCATCTTTTTCCTCTTTCCACTCCTCCATGAGTGGCTAGTCGTCTTTTCTAGGGTTTGATGAAACCCTAGCCATGTAATGGAATTTTTCATGAGCTTTAATTGTAAATTGGTTTGAATGAATGTATGGATGTTTTAGAAGTTTATAAATAATTGTTTCGTTATTCTCTTCAAGCATTCTACTCTCTGTGATTGTTTAATGCTTTCCATATATTAGTATTCTTTGTGTTTGTATTCAAAGTACGAGACGAGTCATACTATGAGAGACGGGTCGTTTTGCTAACATAGTTTAGAGCAAACGACTCGTACTACTTGGGATGATTCGTGCCTGTACATTAAATACAACAACCTCTTGATCAATATTTCAAACTTGTAGTTGTGAAATATTGGGTTGTTCAAACCGAATTGCGATTGGTGGTTGGTGTTAAGTCTCATTCATGTGGTTAGTGGTGAATTCTCTATCCTAGGATTTTTCTCCCAATTCAGTATACCCTATTTTACTTATTATTGATAATTTAATTCCTTAGTTTAATTTATTCGTTATTAAATTAGGTTATGAACAATCAATCTTTTTATCAAAATTAATTTAGGAATTTAGCAATTAAATTAGTTTAATCTCACAATTGTCCCTGTGGATCGATACCTGGACTTGCCATTATTCTGATAGAATTTGGTATAGTTTAGTGATTATATTTGGTGTGTTCAATGACCCATCAGTGACTCTGAAATCTGGCAAAGCAGTCCATGTTTGGCACTTTTGATTCAAAATTGATTTTTCAAAACCAATTGTTAGATTTGGACTCTTTGGTGATTTATCAACCTTGCATTGCACTTTGTGAGATTAGATTCAGAACCGTGATAGGAGTCTGAACTGTAGTAGCTAGAACCCAATTCGCGCCCTCTCCGAAAGGAGGGCCGAGCGGAGAGAGTTTCGGGCTTGCTACAGTTTCTGGCGACTCTGCTGGAGATTTAGAGAACTTAACTCGAACTCATGATATGTTGTTTTGTCTACACTTATGTGTTTCTTTGCATTGCATTTGCATTGGTGCGCCTAAGTCACAGTGTTTACCGTCTGCTATTCCTGAATGGTTTGTCGGAGGCTCGCTTGGAAAAGCTTGCCATAAGGCTGACCGGTTACGGGCTCTGCCACGATGGGAACACAAACCTCGGTTCCGCGAAGGCACCCTTTTTGACCATTCGACCTAGTTCCATATCGAAAGCCATATAGACCATTCCAAACTAGGACAGGTTGCTTACCCAAATGTAGGTTGTTTGAAACTGCTGCGTGCGTAATGAAACCCTAGCTCCTGAAAAATAGGACAGGGAAACCCTACCCCACCATAGCGGTGTTTTGGCTCTCACTTGCTTGCTATGTGCTATTAGGGATGTGTCTCTATAGGATGCATGTATTAGTTTGCAAGTCTGGGTATCAGTCTGAGGACATCAGTATTTGGGGGTATCAGATTTGAGGCAATGATTTGGGGGGCAGAGATCAGTGTTTGACAACAGTTTTTTCAACTTACTGTGTGTTGTCTTTATCTAAGCCGAAATGATGTCCGTTTTTTTTTTATTTTTGTTTTCTTTTTGCTTTATTTATCTTTTTGCAATGTAGTATTGCATTATTGCTTCCGAAAAGGCTGATACCCCCCGAGCACTTTTGACCAGAGTTGGGAGAGTTCACCGATATGAGGATCTAGTTGACGGATAACCAGTGTTGGTTTCCTTACCCCCGGTTACAAGACGGAGGTCATCCAGGCACAGATCATCAGTACAGTAGTTACCAGATCAGCGGTCCTTATCCACCTCACCTGTGCACAGTAGGGCTGAGATATCTGCTTCTACCTCAGAGAGGGAGCACACACCTATTCAGCCAGATCATCAGTTTTTAGTTAATATGGAGGACATGATGCGTCAACTCCAAGAGACCATGCAGGCCATGCAGCGGGATGTTGTCCGCCATGCACAAGTTACAGCCCATCAGGCAGAAGTTGTGGCTCAACAGGCAGAACTAATTGCTAGACTTCAGTAGCAGCATCAACCCCAACAAGCTGGAGCGTCTGCTTCGCATCCATCCCCACCCCCACCTATGGTTCCAACACCCGGGGAGGCTGCTCACGTCCAGGAAAATACGGACATTCCAACAGGGCCAGTCCCACTCCCAATCCTACCTCAGATGTCTAAAGCACCGACTAATCCTGTGGATACACCGTTCGAATTCGAGGTGGATCCCACCGCATTGAAAGTCAGGCAGCTCGAGAAGCTGTTTAAGCGAGCCCAGGGAGTCAACTCGATCCCAGACATTGAAGATGGATATACTGATTTGGTGGTGACATTGTCGGACAGGTTCAAGATGCCTCACATCGACCGTTTTGATGGGGTCAGGAGATCCCATGGTCCACCTAAGGTTGTTTTCAGATGTTTTGCCCCTGATGGGCTTGACAAGATTACAGAAGCTCTCCCTTTTTGGTCGGACCCTGTCGGGTATCGTGGCCATCTGGTACGCCAAGCTGGAGGACTCAGTGAAAAAAAGTTGGGAGGAGATGGCTGAGGCCTTTGTCGCCCAATAGTCATACACCACCTAGATCAAGGTCACGACCCGTGATCTTGAGACGACCAGGCAAAAGCCGAAAGAGGGCTTTTCTGACTTTGTCACTCGATAGAGGGCCAAGTTCTCCATGATGACAACTCAACCGCTTGAGAAAGATCAGATAAGAATGGTTGTGCGCAACCTTCAGCCAAAGCTCATGCAGAAAATGATCGTCTTACCCGTTCCCACCTTTGCTGACTTACATGAGATTGGGGTATAGATTGAGGATGCAATAAAGCAAGGTCTGATTGACCACGAGAGAGAGCAGCCCAAGAGCGCATTCACCCGCTGTTCGAATGTTGGTACGAGTAGTGCTGATTTCTGACGTGGGCATGGTCACCACCACCACACCAAAAGCAACCACACCCTTTACCGACACATCTAGTGCCACCCCTCAACCAGCTAAATACCCACCTCTGGGCCTGAGGACTTTTACCCCGCTGTATATGCCTTTGTCCAAGGCCCTGGGGGTTTTAATCAGAAAGGGGCATCTGAAGCCCCTGGAGCCGCGACCATTACCAGACAAACTTTCTTCTTTCCATAACCCGGCCAAATATTGCGCCTTTCACTAGCAGCATGGTCATGACACCGACTTCTGCTATAGACTGCGTCATAAGATCCAGGATCTTATTGACAACAAGGTGATTGCGCCTCCCGACAAACCAAATGTCACTACCAACACACTTTCACCCCATAACCGAGCTCCACCACCCAAGCAAATCAACCTGATCCAAATTGCGGCCATCCCGTATGACCCTAGCATATACATCACACCCTCCCACCTACCCAAGCCTGAGGTGTTCATCCCAGACATCATGGACTTGTGCATGCTGAGCACCTCCCTAACCCAGCCCGAGCTAGTGGTGGTGACTGTCGAAGACAAAACCGAAGTGACCGAGAAGAAGAATGGAGATATTGATTCAGAACCTGAGGGATCTGGGAGCTTTACTAAGAAAACAAATAGCCCGTCTAGTTTTATTGTGTGCCAACCGGGACGGAGATCAATGTGGTTCAGGAGGATGGACCGAGTCAGGGGCTAGATGACCTAGCGGAGCTGGAAGAGGACATTGCCAATCTGTAGTTCTTTAACGAGCAGGATCTGGTGAATGTGAGCATCAATTGGTTCAACCTGAATGGATCAGCAGATGCCACCGGGTGGCTCAATGACGAGCCAGATGTTGTTGAGGAGTGTCAGCCAGAACAGAGACGATCAGAGATGGGAACATCTACAGTGGCCGGAATGGCTGAAAATCAAGAAGAATCGTCGGAGAGCACCGGTGCGAAGAATTTTGCTTGGGATTTGGGTAATTTGATTATGGCAGATACCGAACAGGAGGCTGCGTTGAAGAGGTTTGAGCAGGTGAAAATTGTGAACGAAGATAGGGCTAGAAAAGCCAAGGCACCTGAGGGGGCCGAGTGTGTTGAAAACACAAGAACAACTATAGCGGAACCAGACAGCTGCCTATTAGTGGCCGACGGGATGTGGTGGGAAGACGATGACTTACATCTTGCCCACACTGACGAAGATTGGGGGTAGAACCAAATAGATGATACCTAGTATATCGGGGAGGTTGACCATATGACCAGGAGTGGGCGGTACTTCGAGCCCCCACATTTGAACCAGCTGGAGGCATCCGGGAAAGACAAAGAGGCATAGAGGCAAAAAGAAAAGCTGCTAGAGGAGAAAGCTGTGCTGAAACAGCAAAAGAAAATTCAAGAAGACGTCTCCATCTGGGGACTGCTTATGGCTTCGAGCGTTCACAGACAAGCCGTCCTTATAGCCATGGACAGGGCTAAGCTTTCCATTGATACAACACCCGAACAGTTGGTAGGGTTGGTTTTCCCGGGTGGAGCTTCTCCAACCTTGACCTTCAGCGCCAAAGAACTACCGCCTGAGGGCTCTAATCATAACAAGCCGCTCTACAACTCTGTGGAGTGTATGGAAAAGTGGATACCGATGGTCCTGGTCGATTCGGGGTCTGCAATCAATGTATGTCCATCGAGAACGGCGTATGCTATTGGGTTGAAGCCCACAGATTTTGTGCCTACAGCCCAGGTAATACAGGCCTATGATAACACCAGTCGAGAGGTGATGGGGAGCGTACGGATCAAGACTAAGATTGGCCCGGGGCAGCATGACATTGAGTTCCATGTCTTGGATGTTCTAGCCACCTTCAATCTACTCCTTAGGCAACCTTGGTTGCACCCGGTTAGAGTTGTCTCTTTCACCTTACATCAGATGCTGAAGTACCCCCACGGGAAGGGAGTGGCAATTGTTTTTGGGAACTTGTTCGTACATCTGCCGCCAGAGGTTTCTACACCAGTTCTAGAGATTGAGCACGGCGTGGAGGATGTGTTTTTGTCAGGATTCACCTTAGCTGAGGCTCGGGTTGTACAGGATATGCTAGCTATTGATAAGGGACTGCACGTTAGTGCACAATCTGTTTACCTCATGAACAAGCTTCAACACATGCCCGGAATGGGATTGGGATGAAGTGCTCAGAAGGGCATCGCCGCATTGGCCGAAGTGCCACACATCCCATATACCTTTGGTTTAGGTTATTTGCCTACCAAAGAGGATTGGGCAAGGAAAGGAAGGGAAATGGCCGGAAGAGCCAAGGCAAAACAAGTCGAGAAACACTACGAGTTGGTACACAGACCTATCCTCGGAACACTAAACGGACGCCTTGTCCGGGAGGGGGAAGACTTCCCGTTTTGCGGCTTTCCGGAGCCATGGCTGAATTCAAAGAAGCAGTGCTTGCCCAGCGTCGAGATCTTTTTTGACCTTCAGTTGTCAGGGGATGAAGTTGCGGAAGAGCAGACAGACCCACCAGCTGAGGCTGAGCAGTACGAGGACGATGAGTCTGAAAGCACATATATTGAGATGGGGGTAGCACTAGCTTGTCTCCTCTCAGATCCTCAGATCGTACCGGAGTGCTTGGGGGATAACTTCTCAGTTTTTATGATCGGGAATCAAGCGGCTGTGGGCCCATCTTCTAGCATTCTCGATGCATCCATCGCACCTTCCCTCATTTGTCAGTATGAGGAAGGCTTTTTGTCAAGCAGTTCTGGGTCAGGTAGTGAGCCGGAATCTGATTCCACAGAGTCTGTGGAGTCAAAATCAGATTCCAACTCTTTTGAGTCTGAGTCCGATATTCCTGGGGATGATAACCCAGATGCCGCTGTGCTGTCTAGGTCGTCTTTTTCATTTTCCTATGAGGATGTTGTAACCGAAGGATCAGATGAGCTGGATGTTGTTAATGAGAATGGTACAGCTGTGGCTTCAGAGTACTTTTCTGTGCCTTTAGTTTATTGCATTATTCAGGACTTTCAAAACTTTGATGAAAACGACGAGGAAGAAATTCCTCTGGTTTTGAAACATTTGTTTGATCAAGAGCATGAGAGGCTTGTAAAACCTTTGGTTGATGAAATCACCTCAATTAATGTTGGTACTAAGAAGGACCCACGGCTAGTCCAGATCGGGTCCATGTTGTCTTCGGAGGAAAGCGAGTGCTTAGTTGCTTTATTAAAAGATTTCAAAGATGTTTTCGCGTGGTCCTATGAAGACATGCCTGGAATCGATCTTGAGATTGTACAGCACTAGATCCCTCTTGACTCAGAGGCCCGACCTGTTAAGGAGAAGCTCCGAATGATCCGCCCAGATTGGGCTCTGAAAATCAAAGAAGAGGTCACTAAGCAGATTGATGTAGGGTTCCTGTTGGTATTTGAGTATCCGACTTGGTTAGCCAATATAGTTCCGGTGCCAAAGAAGGACGTCAGAATTCGGGTATGTATGGACTTTAGAGATTTGAACAAAACCAGTCCGAATGATGACTTTCCTCTACCGCATATCAGCAAATTAGTGGACTTCACTGCTGGGCGTGCGCTGCTCTCGTTCATGGATGGGTTTTTAGGCTACAATCAGATTTTGATGGCACCCGAAGATAGGGAGAAAATTGCCTTCACCACCCCGTGGGGAACTTACTGTTATAGGGTGATGCCGTTTGGTTTGAAGATTGCTGGGGCTACATATCAACAGGCTGTGACCACAATCCTACATGATATGATCCATAAAGAGGTTGAGGTGTACGTGGACGACATGATTGTCAAGTCCAAGGAAAGAGACGGCCACCACACCGCCTTCAAGAAATTTGTCCAACAGATTAGAGAGTATAGGTTGCGGTTGAATCCTCAGAAATGTACTTTTGGTGTTACAGTAGGAAAAATGCTAGGGTTCTTGATCACGCAGAGGGGCATAGAGGTCGATCCTTCCAAAATCAAGGCCATCTTAGAAATACCACCACCAAGGACTGAAAAGGAGGTGCGAGGCTTTCTGGGTAAAGTGCAATTCATAAGACGGTTTATTGCAAAATTAACCTTGACTTGTGAACCACTATTTGGTCTCCTGAAGAAAGGAAAGAAGTTCCAATGGGATGACCGTTGTCGAGTTGCTTTCGAACAAATCAAGCAATATTTACAGAACCCACCTGTGTTGTCACCGCCAGAGCCGGGGAAACCATTGATTCTGTACCTATCAATGACCGAAACGACGATGGGTTGCATGCTTGCGTAGGAATCTGAGGATAAAGTGGAGAAGGTTATCTTCTACCTGAGCAAGAAAATGCTGGATTACGAGACCCGCTACACTCCGCGGGAGAAGGCTTGTCTGGCCTTGGTATGGGCTACCAGGAAGTTGAGGCACTACCTGTTAGCTCATTCTGTAATGCTGGCTTCGAGATTGGATCCCATCAAATATCTCTTTAAGAAACCAGCACTTATGGGTAGGCTAGTCCATTGGTTGCTTCTTCTCTTCGAATTTGATCTGAAGTACATGACGCGCAAGTCTGTGAAAGGGAGAGCGGTAGCGAAGTTCCTAGCCAATCACCCAGTGGAAGGGGATGAAGCAGTAGAGTATCTGTTCCCGAACGAGGCCATTCTGCAACTTGAAGAAGAAACTTGGACTATGTACTTTGACAAAGCGTCAAACTAGTATGGATACGGGATAGGGGTGTTGCTGATAGCAAACGACAATTCCCGTATACCTTTAGCATTCAAGTTGCTTCTTCTCTCCGAATTTGATCTGAAGTACATGACGCGCAAGTCTGTGAAAGGGAGAGCGGTAGCGAAGTTCCTAGCCAATCACCCGGTGGAAGGGGATGAAGCAGTAGAGTATCTGTTCCCGAACGAGGCCATTCTGCAACTTGAAGAAGAAACTTGGACTATGTACTTTGACAAAGCGTCAAACTAGTATGGATACGGGATAGGGGTGTTGCTGATAGCAAACGACAATTCCCGTATACCTTTAGCATTCAAACTCCGATTCAAAGTATCGAAGAATGAGGCAGAGTATGAGGCATGTATTGCCAGACTAGAAGACACCCTGGAACTAGGGGCAAAACGGTTGGATGTCATCGGGGAGTCGAACCTTGTTGTATCTCAAGCCAAAGGAGATTCGAAAGTTAAAGAAGAAAAGATGAAAATCTATCACCAGACCTTGGACGTTCTGATTCCTCAGTTTGAGAAACTAAACTTCGCTCATCTGTTATGAGAGAACAACAGGTTCGCTGATTCATTAGCAACTCTATCTTCTATGATAGACATCCCTTTTGGAGTCCGGATTCGTCCAATAATCATTGAACAAAAATTCGTGCCGGCCTACGAGCTAATTACTACCATAGACGAAGTACAAGATCAGAACCCTTGGTATTATGACATATGGAACTTCTTGGAAAAGGAGATTTATCCGCCAGGGCCAAATGCCAAAGACAAAAGGGCAATTCAAAGAATGGCTGCTCAGTTCATCATATGCGGGGGAAAACTATACAAGCGGGGTCATCTTGGGATGCACAAGTTGTGTGTTGATGCTGAAGAATCTAAGTGCCTGATGGAGGCCATCCATGGAGGAGAGTGCGAAGCACAAATGAGCGGGGTGATGCTAGCCCGGAAGATCCTTAGACAGGGTTATTATTGGTCAACCATGGAGGAGGATTGTATTGGTTTTGTTCGGCGATGCCACAAGTGCCAGATCCATGCAAACCGCATGAACATTTTGCTGTCGAAGCTGTATAACATGACTTCACCATGGTCGTTTTCAGTCTGGGGGATTGATGTGATTGGGGTAGTTACTCCAAAGGAGTCGAACGGGCATGAGTATATTCTGGTAGCGATAGACTACTTTACAAAGTGGTTCGAGGCCCAATCCTATGCAGTTTTGAAGGCATCACATGTTGCTAAGTTCATCAAGAACAACATCATCTGTCGCTATGGGGTCCCGAATGAGATTATTTCAGATAATGGTTCTCACTTCAAGAAGGAGGTGATCGACTTGTTGGAGAAGAACAACGTGGCTTTCCATAAGTCATCTACATATCGGCCACAAACCAACAAAGCTGTTGAGGCCACCAACAAGAACATCAAGCATATTCTGCAGAAGATGGTGGAAACCTACAGGGACTGGCCAGATAAGCTGCCATTTGCTCTTTGGGGCTACCAGACTTCAATTCGAACTTCTACTGGGCCAACTCTGTATTCTTTGGTTTATGGGATAGAGGCTGTTCTGCCTATCGAAGTTGAGGTTCCGTCATTACGATTATGGCTGAGTGCCATATAGCTAAGGTAGATTGGTAGCAAAGCAGATTCGAAGAACTCATGTTGTTTGACGAGAGAAGACTGAAAGCACTGTATCACGTCCAGGGTTATCAACGAAGAATTGCCAGGGCTTTCAACAAGAAAGTTAAGTCGAGGAATTTGAAAGAGGGGGATATGGCGCTTAAAGACAACTAAGCTCCCATCCACGACCCTAGGGGCAAGTTCAGACATAATTGGACTGGTCCCTACATCATTAAGTCAATCTGGTCGGGTGAAGCTGTCGTTCTGATGGGCCTAGTTGGCCTTGAGTTTTCCCAGCCGATCAACATGGACAAGTTGAAGAAATACTATCCCTGAGTGGCTCGCTAGGCCGAAAAGCCGAAAGGGCGACCTAGGCAAAAGTTTGAGTATGAAAAAATTTGAAATAATAAAAACTGAGCTCCCAAGGTTGAAAACCCAGAAATGGCGGCCTTGGCAAAAGTTAGAGCACAAAAGGAGAGTATTAATACACGAGTGAACCTGAACTGAGCTATGTAAGGCTTGATTCCCATCTTTGGGATACGTAGGCAACTTCATTCCGAAGTCCAGCCATAAACACTTCCAAAATCGACTTTGTCCATGTGATCATGTTGGCCATCTTTGTCTATTTTGCATTCAAGAGCTCGGTTGTGATCTCCAGTAACGTGCTATTCAGACTAGGGGCAACTTTCCAGTTATTGGGATTCGGGGTTGTGCATCTCAAGGATAGACCTCAGGCTTGTCCAGTTGTGATCCATATCGAAAATCGTTTTGAAAAGTTCTAATAAAAGTTGATTTTGTTCAAATTAATCTTTTTACAACTTAGACCATTTTTGGACCAAACGGAAAATTTTCAGTACCCACAACCTTCAATTTCATTGATTTTAGTACAGAGTTCTCGTACTCTTGAATACAAATTGAAGTTGCTTCTACATTCATAAATAAAACTTGAAAGTACTGATTAAGGCAAACAAACTCATGGCATGGATAAGTCAGGTGTTCCAGCGCCCCCTCCCAGAGCTCGTGGAAGCCTCTGATGACAAAGTGGGCCCGGTCTGTGCTTCTTCACCGAGCCAAGCCATGCACTCACTGGAAAGGGCATAACTAAAAGTGGGAGCGCGGGCCAGAAGTTCTCTCGTCCTCCATGTTGTGGCATACCGAGCTAGATGCAAGCCTCGGACTGGAAATGTAGTAGGGTACTCTACCCTATCTTCCAGACAAGTCTGATCATGTCAAAATTGGCACCGGAATCGAAATGGGAAGTAGAAGACACAGTGTGTTCAGCCGACCAATTGAATGCCCGGCTGGCGAGACATGCTGCAGCTCATCGCCGGCAGATTAAGCCAGGGGCAGCGGTAAGCAATGTTGGTAGCAGATAGGCTATACTTCCATTTGCACCACCATCCCTCACCCGGGGCATCAGCTAGTCGTTGCTGGAAGAAATAGCCGCGTGCTGAATATGCTGGTGTAGACACCCCATTTTTAACCGCCCTGAAGACTTGGGCACTACTGATTGCTTACTTAGTGATGCAGGCTATGCTATGCAAAGGGTCGATTTCTTTGGCAAGGAGAGCGTCAAATCCAAACCTCACACCCTTTTTTTGGACTAAAACTATTTTGAATGGTTTTTAGACCTTAAGGCCCTCTCTTTCAAAATGTTTTCGAAATAAAGTTCCTACGATATTCCGACGCTCGCATTTCGTTAAATGTTACGCTTTTCGGTAAACCGAGCAAGGATATAGTGGAAATGAATGAAAGAGAGATGAAATCTTTGAAAAATCTTTCAAAACACCTTGTTTAGGGGTTTGGAGTTGAAGAAAAGAGGAGAAGAGGGAAGAAACCAAGTTGGGGAAGAAGATGGGAATGAACCGTTAAGAGATAGTCGAGCATCCCTCGATAAATCAGGCATATCCTTTTGAATACTTGCATTTCAGCTATGAGGCTGCCACTGTTAGAAATAAGACTTCTGGGGCTTCATTTTTCACTTAAGAATCTCCTAAAGCCGTGTCCGGATGAGGGAGATATGGCTAGTTGGAGTTGGTAATCAATCCGATTGAGTTGAAACTGAGCAGTCTTCACTAAAAGAGAGATATCTCTTAGCATACTTGGAATTTTGATGTGAGGCTTCAACCATTGGAAATAAGACTTCAGGAGCTACAGTTTAGGCGCAAGAATGACCTGAAAAGGCATCCAGATGAAGGAGTTATGCTTGCTTCAAGTCGAGGACTAGGACTGATTTTTGCTGCCGACCACTAAGAGAGTGTGCCGACCACAAATGGAGGATGCCGACCTTATTCCGACCAGAAATGATCCTTGTCGACCAAAAAACGTGGCCGGTCGACCAGTTGAGGTGGTCGATCGACCATTTGTGCCCAGAAAGCCTAGAATTTTGCAAATATTTCGCTCCAGCTGTTCCAGACTATCACTGATATTTCCAATTCAGATATTTCCAACCCAAAGCTCTTGAATTGCTATATATGGAAGATATATCTCATATATTGCAAGGGTTAGAAAATTTGGGAGCTTCTCACACTAAAAGTCCTCTCTCTCTTCAAATTTTAGAGTTGAAAACTCTCTTTCTCTCTAGAATTCTCTCATTCTCCTCTTGTTTTTGACCCTTAAGCTTAGAATTCTCTACACTTTTGCAAAGAGACCCTTAACCAAAGTTGATCACCATTGGGCTGAGGTCTCTTGGAACCTATTTTTGGGCTATGGGAAGGTTGTTGGCTTAGAAAAGAGGCTGATTTGCTGTTGTGCTTCAAAGGTAACCCCTTATCCCTTTTAAGCTCTTTGTGCACTATTGTTTTGCCATAATTTTCAACTACTTTGGGGCTGTTTTTGGGGTGGTGTTGAACTACAAAAACCTATGTTTTTCCTCTTTTTTTAAGTCCTAAAAGTGTTGGTTTGTGCCTTGTTTGGCTAGGGGGTTGTTCTCCCTTTTTGTTCCTTGGCTTGGGAGGCCTTCTGTGCAACTTCTCACCACCTTCAAATCCAAATTTTTGGACCTTTTTACCACTAAAACTCAGAGGTTTTTCAGTAACAAAAACCATGTTTTGAGGTCCCAAATAGGTGGGGGTGGTCCCCCCTCCTCTTCTCTTATTTGCATGTGTTGATGGCCAACTAAATGAGCTTGTGTTTTTACTTCTTTGTGGCTTTGTTTCGGCTCATTTTTGTGACTTTTTAGACCTTCCATAACTCTGTTTTTGGCTTTCTTCATCACCTCTTGCATGCTTATTGCACTTGTAGTATAATCCTACTTGTGGCCTTGCAAAGTCGCATGTCTTTGTGCCTTGAATTTGCTTAGTTCAAGCATGTTTTTAGCCATTATTTTCCATGCTTTAACTCTGATTTTAGTTGGTGGGGTCACCTCTTGCTTGGTTTTTGTACTTGTAGTGCAATCCCCTTTTATAGGCTTAGCATGCATCATGCTTTATGCCTTTAATTCTAGCTTGCTTTAGCTCTGTTTCAGCATGCTTTTGGCCTTGATTTAGCATGCTTAAACTTTGTTCCAAGTGGTTTTGGTCATGTATGGCTATAGTGTAATTGGGTTTGCTAGCCTTGTGTTTGGAGACCCTAAGCATGCCTTATTGGTGATGTTTGTGTGATATGGCATCATTTGGTATGTAATTTCAGAGCATAAAATTCTGCCATACTCTCATGTTTATCACTCTTTCATTGTGTTTAACAGTTGTGCCTTTATGCTTTGTTTGCGAGCTAATACATGAGCATATCTTTCTCGCTATCTATACTACGAGTCTATCATGTTTTTGCCACTATTTTGACCTACCTTAGATCTGTTTTGAATGGTTAGGGTCATTTGAGCATTGTTTAATATGGTTGTAGTGTAAAGGGACTTGACTAGTTTTGAGTTTCGGGGCCTTTAACATGTTGTGTTGTATTGCATGTGTTTGGATCAGACGTTAATCCAAACACGAGAAACGAGGGACGTTTCATACTTGAAGTGATGAAACGTGCCTCATTTCTCGGTCGCCGACGCCCTTGATTGTGTATGATAGGCTAGAGGCCCTTATGTGTTATTTGTGCATTCATTGACATTGACTTGTGCAAACTTGGCTTCTCGGCCATCATGCATTGTAATGCTCGGTTGGTGGCCCGAGAGTCGAGTACCGCACTTTCTTGAGCTTGAGAAATGATAGGGAGGGTAGTTGTGCACACATATCTTGCAAATACATTGCTATGCCCCTTGTTGTTCTCTATTGCAGCAAAACTGGAGCTCGGCAAATCACCTAGTCGGCCGACCAGTAGAGGTGGTCGACCAACCACTTTTTTTGGTCTACAGCCAGTTTTTCTGGTCTACAGCCTCCTTTTCTGGTCTACAGCCCACCAGGAGGTCCCCATGTTGGAGCAGAAGCAATCTAGAAGTTAGTGCTTTTCAGAGATCAAATCAAATGCAAACAGAGGCAATTCTGGGCATAGCAATGGATTTCCGAGCGAGGCGATCAAGCATGCATGCACCCCTCACCCCGAGGACCACTTTTAACTGCTTTAGCTGCCTTACTTAGTTAGCTAATTCGTCGGTTTTGTACTTAATTAGTTATTGTGCTTAATTAATCTATTTATTTTGTAATAATTAGTTAACTAGGAATAGTTAATTAGTTTTGGTTTGTAATAATTAGTTTAATCAGCGTAGCTAGTTAGATTTTTATTTGGACCCTCCGTCGAGAGGGAAAATGCTGTAATAACTGTGCGTGTGTGTGTGAATGTCTTCCAACCTCACGTCTTTCTCCCTTTTATTTACCAGTTTTTGATGGTTAGTTTTAGGGCAAGTTTCAATTAGCATACTTATGTTTGCATGCGTGCATCATTCATTTTGTCATGCATGCACCGGGCTCGACGCATCATTCAAGCTGCATTATATTTCAATACACTTTCTTGAATACGTGTTTCAGAGAATGTTATCAAGTGTTGCATTAATAGGCCATTCTAGATAGCCGAGCCTATTTTAGTTGTATTTTTTCATGTGTTGCATTAGGCATCTTAACATAGCTAGGATTGTGCATGATTTCTAACTAGCTTCTGTTTTGGCTTGGAGTACACTGTGAGTGTTTACGCTTTAGCATCCTTGCATGTGTGTAAGTGACTGCCATGATAGCATGCTTGCCATGAGGCTATTTGCTTAAATGATTAACTGCATGAATGCTTGTGGGTGAAGGCTTTATTGCTTAAATTGGAACAATTCATCGAAATGTGAGTTTTAAGCCCACTTGAGAGTGGCAAAATCATGTTTTTCTAAGCCCACTTGAGGGTGGCAAATCCGCGTTTTAGCCTACTTGCGAGTAGCACTTTCAAACCATTTTTGAAAAAACGAATATGAGATGTTTTGTTCCAAATCGAGTAATTTAGTCTATACTTGTATGCTGTGCGCATCACAAAGTAAGTTAGATTAATAATCGGAATAAGAACACATGTGTTTTCAAAAACAACATATCATGTTAGTAGAGGCCGATCCTTTGATCGGGCGAGTGGGGGTGCTCATTTCAGGACCTTCCCCTCTCGTACCCAAGTTTTCAAGTCGAGGCAACTTTGGTGATGATGGACACGTGGCCTTTGGCACGAGTCAGGGTTTCCTAAATTTCCCAAAACAAAATATTTAGGTGGCGACTCTGAAATCTGGCAAAGCAGTCTATGTTTGGCACTTTTTGATTCAAAATTGATTTTTCAAAACCAATTGCCAGATTTAGATTCTTTTGTGATTTATCAGTCTTACATTGCACTTTGTGAGATTAGATTCAGAACCGTAACAGGAGTTCAAACTGTAGTAGCTAGAACTACAATTCGCGCCCTTGCACGCGGAGCGAGTTCGGGCGGTCTATAGTTTCTGGCAACTTTGCTAGGGATTTAGAGAACTTGACTCGAACTTATGATATGTTGTTTTGTTTACACTTCTGTGTTTCTTTGCATTGCATTTGCATTGGTGCGCCTAGGACACCGTGTTTGCCATCTGCTATTCCTGAACGGTTTGCCGGAGGCTTGCTTGGAAAAGCGTGCCATAAGGCTGACCGGTTACGGGCTCTGCCACGATGGGAACACAAACCTCAGTTTTTTGCCGAGGCACCCTTTTTGACCATTCGACCTAGTTGCATACTGAAAGCCACAAAGACCTTTCCAAACTAGGACAGGTTGCTTACCCGGACGTAGGTTGTTTGAAACCGCTGCGTGCGTAGTGAAATCCTAGCTCCTGATAAGATAGGACAGGGAAACCCTACCCCACCATAGGGGTGTTTTGGCTCTTACTTGCTTGGTATGTGCCGTCAGAGTGCGTCTTTATAGGTTGTATGTATCAGTTGCAGGTCTGAGTATCGGCCTGAGGGTATCAGTTTACAGGTAGAAGTTTGGGCAGAATTCTGTAGAGAGCACAGTCATTCAATTGTGCTCATATCTGTTCTGGTGAAATTGGGTTGAGATGCTGTCTGTTTTCTCTTTTGCAAGGTAGTCTTGGAACCATAGCTTCAGAAGGCTCCAATATCCCCCGGGTGCATTGGATTTGTGTTGATAGACTTTGTCAGGTCAGAGATTCAGTTCAAGGGCAACCAGCGTTACCTTCGCCGAAGGCAAGGTAAAGAAAGGCCAGTCAGGGCTCACCGGTTCAACTAATCTAACAGTCACCAGCCACATCACCTTTGTTCTAACTCAGCAGACTGTGATGGCATAGAGTCTGGAAGAAGTTGTGGCCATGACAACAGCATTAAATCAAGGAATTGCTATGTAGGATGAGACCAATGTTAAAACGCAACGCCCATCTGGGGCATCTACCTCACATCTAGCTTCGGGACCCTAGCCGAACTTTGACCCACTTTCGCCAGCTGAAGATTTGCAGGGTCCAAATCCTCGAGAAAGGTTGACTCAAGCTTTGGTGTTCAGACCCCTGGTGCAGCCTAATGAGAGGCTTTATCCCTTTGATGTTAATGAGCTCAATCCGACTGCAGTGAAAATTGCGAACCTTGAGAAGGAATTCAAAAAGGCACAGGGCCTTAACTCCATTCCCGACATTGAGGATGGGTACATCGAGGCTGCCGTGTGGCTCCCAGATAGATTCAAAATGCCACATAATGACCATTTCGACGGGTCTGGAGATCCTATGGTACATATCCAGTTTTTCTTGGATGGCCTGAAGCCGATGGGTCTGACTAAGCCACAGAAACTCTCTCTGTAGGGAAGAACCCTGTCGGGTGTAGCAGCCACTTGGTATGCCAAGTTGGAGAATACAGTGAAGCAGAACTGGGAAGAGTTGGCTGAGGCGTTTGTCGATCAGTATTCTTACAATACCCAAGTTGAAATGACCACTCAAGAGCTAGAAGCTACCCACCAGAATCCTACAGAGCCTTTTGTGGAATTTGTTACGAGGTGGAGAGCAATGGCAGCACACATGACAGATCGCCCTTATGAGAGGGATCAAGTGCGGATAGTGGTGCGAAACCTCAAGCATGATATGTTGCAAAAGTTGATAGCCACTCCACTATTCACTTTCAAAAGTTTGCATGAACTGGGGGTTCAAGTCGAGAATGCGTTCAACAGTGGGATCATTCCCAGAACAAGTGAACCGATAAGGAGGGTTTTTGCAGGGAGTACAAATGTTGGTAGTAACATTATTCCCGAACCCACTAGGATCAATACAGTCGCCACAACTGACCCTCTTGCCTAACCAAGCCTACAAACAGCTGGCCCGACCTGAGCTCAGGGTAGAACTTTCACCCTTCTCTATATGAGTCTAAACAGCGCACTAAAAGTCATGATGGAAAGAGGGTATCTCAAACCCCTCGATCCTCAACCTCTGCCTGACCCACTCCCTGCCAGACATAACCCCTCCAAATACTCGCCAGAAACTGTAGCGGCGCAAAACCAGACACTAAACAGCCGAGTTCGGGGATCCTGAGGCAAGGCGCGCGAGCCGAGACCTCCGGGAACTCCAAACGAACACAATCATGGATGATCACCGAGTGTTCAAACGGTGACGTCCAAATCTTGAGGACGGTCAAAAATGGGGTGTCTACAGCGTGTATCATCAACAGCGCAGTCATGGCACTGATCGTTGCTACCGCCCTTCGTCATGAGGTCCAGAATCTGATCGACAACCGGACGATAGATCCACCTCCAGACCCCAATGACCAAACATCTCCTGCTTACCTCAACCTCATCCATATATTTCCATCTGCCTACAACCCGAGCATATACATCACCTCGGCCTATCTACCCAAGCCTGAGGTGTTTATCCCGGAAAGCATGGACTTATGCATGATGAATGCAGTCGAACCCCAATATTGCATAGAATATGTTTTTGTTTCATGCATGGAAAATGCCCCCATACTTGCATAGAAAATGCTCGTATCTTTTGCATAGAAAATGTACTCTTCCATACTTTCATAGAAAATGCTCGTATCTTTCGCATAGAAAATGCACCTCATTTGCGTAGAACATGCATTTCATTGCACTTTTTAGTGCACCTTACTTGCATAGAACATGCATTTTATCGCACTTTTTTGTGCACCTTACTTGCATAGAATGCATTTTATCGTACTTCTTTTGTGCACCTTCCTCGCACTTTCTTGTGCATTGCATCTCACTCACACTGTTTTGTGCACTTACACTTTGTGTCTCACTCACATTGTCTTGTGCAATCTTTGGTCTGGGAGACCTTAAAATCCTGTATTTACACTCGCGCTTTCTTGCGCATCGCACTGTTTTGTGCAGTTTACACTCGTGCTTACTTGCGCATCGCACTGTTTTGTGCAATTTACACTCGCGCTTTCTTGCGCATCGCACTGTTTTGTGAAGTTTACACTCGCGCTTTCTTGCGGTTTGAGGGTTCTGGTACCTTTTCTATGTTAAACGTAGTTTGATTTTGCATCTCCATCTCTTTATGATATTTGTGTGGTTTTGCGCTGCTTATGGTTTGATAATTCAATTACATTGCATATCATTTGCATTGTTTCGTTACACCGTATATCATTTACATTGTTTCCTTTTGTTATATTGTGTATCATTTTGCGTCCCGCCCCTGAACTACGCTGGTTCGATTCCTTGCAAAGGGATACGTAGGCAACCTGAGGGCACAACCATTTATTTATCTGTATTTTGTTTGTTTGTCCAAGTCTTCGACCTTGTCAAAAACGGGTCATCTCTGGGCTTTGACATTCACTAACATCATTTCATGACTTCCGAGCTCTGTCAAAGAGGGGCAATTGTAGACACCTCATTTTTTACCGCCCTTAAGACTTGGGCACTACTGATTGCTTACTTAGTAATGCAGGCTCTGCTATGCAAAGGGTCGATTTCTTTGGCAAGGAGAGCGTCAAATCCAAACCTCACACCCTTTTTTTGGACCAAAACTGTAATAACCCGACCCTCGTACATGTTTTCTGATATATTTTCAGTCCTTGTTTTATACTTTTAAATGTTTATTTTAAAATTCCATGAGAAATTAAGGGTATGTAAGAGAAATCCATAATTAATGATGTCTATCTATTCTCCAAGAATCGTATTTGTTACACTTAGAATATTTGAATCAGAAATTGGAAGCCTTAGGGGCTTAATTATCTGAAATTGATTTTATATATGTGATCAGCATAATTTTTATGTAATATTAAGCATGGCCACGAAATTTCAATTTCGGAATGATTAAACGATTAAATTTTGTCTTTATTCAAATCTATATAAGCATATAGAAATATTTTTAATTAAGACTTGAGAACTTCTCCATTCAACATCTCCTGGGAGAGAAAAGAAAGAGTGTGGAGAAGAGGAATTTGGGGGGAAACACAATTCAACAAGAAAGATTGCCAAATTGAGGAAAGTTGTGGGATTTAAATCAAGGTAAGCTCCATCCAACCCATTTAACCTTCACTTGGACTCAAGGAAGGATGATTTCTTGTTTTGACAACTTAGGGTTTGTATTGTGTAGGAATTATGGTTGATTAAAGGAGGTTTCTTATCAATTGGTTGTTTTGTCACCTAATTTAGGTGTTATGTGAAGGTTACACTTCAATCTTTAGTTTTATGCTAACCCCATGAAGATATATATATATATATATAAGATGTCATGTGTTATGAACATAAGGTCATTTGTAGAAGTGATGAAGCTACTAATCATGTTTACTTTGTGTGGTTTAGATGATAATTCATGTTATAGTAAAGTTAGGTCAATATATTGCATTAATTTTACCTTGATTGGCATGTATAATGAGGTGGTGTTGCTGAATTTTAAGTTGAAATCGAACTGCCCCAAAACAGGGACACGGTCGCTCGAGCGGAGGTCCGGGCGCTCGAGCGAAAAGGAAGGAAAAATTATATGTTCTGTTTTGCGTGCTTGACCCTCAGTTATTTTCAGATTATTTTTTTTACGTTCTTAAAATGGTTATAAAGTCAATGGAAGTGTAACGAATCAGGATAATTTATCAAAGAAAGGAAGAACTAATGTGCAAGTTTGAATGTGTGCAGGACACACTCCGGGAGGAAGTAGTACGTCGTCCCAACACTGTGAGTAGTAATATGCTTTACATGTACCTAATGATTTTCATTAGCATCTTGTTCATACACGATATGTAATTACGTTTGTGTTTCGACATGTGTATATAAAGAAATGGGGAAGATGAAGTGTTTTCATTCTTTAAGATTATGGGCCTTTCGCCATACGGTATAAGTAACTACGTGTAGACGCACCCGCGTGAGGCCTTCATGCTACAGTTCGGACTCAATTTGTGTCACGGTTCTTAATCTGAACCAAAGAGTCCAAATCCGGCAAATCGTTTTGAGAAAATATATTTTTAGAGAAGAAGTGCCAAACATGGACTGCTTTGCCTGATACAGAGTCACCACCTAAATATTTTTTATGGGGGAATTTAAGAAACCCTGACTCGGTGCCAAAGACCACGTGTCTGTCATCACCAAAGTTGCCTCGGCTCGGAAGCTTGGGTACGATTGGGGAAGTTCAGCTATGAGCACCCCCTCTCGCCCGATCCGAAGATCGGCCTCTACTAACCGTGATATCCATTTTTGAAAGTGTTATGTGTTTTTATTCCGATTATTAGCCTAGAATTACTATGTTATACGCACAGCAAACAAGTATAGACCAAATTGCCTAAATTGGAACAAAACATAACATGTTTGTTTTGAAAAATGGTTTGCTACTCGCAAGTAGGCTAAAATGCAGGTTTTGCCACCCTCGAGTGGGCTTTTAGAAAAGATGGTTTTGCCACTATCTAGTGGGCTTAAAACTCACAGTTTCAATGCATTATCCCAATTTAGTTAATTCAACCTCCACCCACAGGCACTCAAGCAGTTATATCAAGAAGCATCTAGCCTCATGGTAATCATACTATTATGACAACACTCGCACGCATGCGGTATGCTAAAGCATAAATGCTTACCTAGTACTCCGTGCCAAAACAAGAACGTGTTAGCAATCATGCATGATCCAAGTCCATGTTTAAATGCCTAATGCAGCGCATACGGAATGTCACTAGAGTAGGCTCGGCTAGTCTATAAATGACATGTGAAAATGCACAAGTAGCATGTATTCAAGTTAGATTTGAAATACTTATGCAGTAAGTATGATGCGCCGAGCCTGGTGCATGCAATACTGATGAATGATGCACGCATGCATAGCATAAGGTATGCTAAAGTAAACATGTCCTAATACTAACCATCAAAAGCAGGTAAGTAAAAGGGAGAAAGAAGTGGGGGGTTGGAAGACATACACACACGCACCCACACTTATTACAAATTCACCCTCACTCGGAGGGACCAAAAGAATAATACAAATTAATTAACCTACAAGCTAATTAATTAATATAGACCAATTAATTAATTAACAAATTAACTAATCTAATGAAAGCAGTAAACGGCCTATAGAAGAGGGCCCAATGCAATGCGCGCTTGGCTCCGCTCGGAAAGTCACTGCCATGCACAGGTTTGCCTCTGCTTTGACTGTTCTGCTTCTCTAAAAATTGCACAACTCCCAAGATTGCTTCTCTGAGTGTTGTGGAACACTACCGGCTGAGTGAGATCGTCATCGGCCATTTAGAATGGTCATCGGCTAAACATTATGCTCTCGGCCAAACCTGTTTTTCCGGTCGGCACCCAACACTGCCGGCCGGCCAATTCTTCCTATTGAAATCTGTTTGACAGCAGCAAAGGGCAGACAAGGCATGACAATGTATTTCAAGCAAATGTATGCACCAACCACACTCCCTATCATGCAAGGGACTCAAGGGAGCATGGCCCTCGACCCTCGGGCCATCAATCACGCATTTCAATGCATGATGGCCCAGGAGCCAAGTGTGCAACTTCGATATCAAATGAAATGTAAGCACATAAACAAACAAATTGAACTCGACCTTCTATCACAAGCAATTCAAGAGGCCAAGCATGCATGCTAGTACAATGCAACCTAAGCATGTGAGCCTAAGTGTGTAACATGGAGATGCAATGCACAATGCTCACTAGGCATGCAATCCATGCAAGTGATACAAATATGCTAACGACTTGACCAAGAGGATGCATACCCAATGCAAGTGATTTTAAGCATGCAACACGTGCAACCAAAGCATGCAACCATGGAATAGTGTAATGACGTTTGAATGGCATGCAAGGAAGGGACTTACACTAATTGGGCAGCCCTAAACTAGGTCTAAAACAGTAGCCAATGCTATGGAAATGAGGGCCAACACACACACACATGCACATGCTAATGGGCCAACACTCAAACATCAAACATGCGACCTTTAAGCACACTTAAAAGTGACAAAACATGGATTAATGGCGTGCACATAAAGCTCTGAAAAACATGTTATAAAGGTGCCAAACCAAGTAAATAAGGCAAGCCAAACATGCAACAATGGTCCAAGACTTAAGGCAAGCCAAAGGGGAGGTAAACCAAGGCTAGGTCAACCAAGCCTCACAAGGCCAAAGGGACTTAAAATAGGTCTAATGCAGACCTAAACAAAGCTAAGGATGTACTTAGATGGCATCTAAGTGGTCTAAAAATGCAAGCATACTCCAAGGCCTAAACAAGGAGCATAAGGCAACAACCTTTAAACACATTGAAGGGGGATCAAATGCAAGCATATGGGCACATCATGAGGTCTGAAATAACATGTCAAGTGGTTCCAAACCACTGAAACAAAGCAAGGATGGCATGCTAGAAGGGCCAAAGCTTAAGACATACAAGAGGGATTACATGGTAGCTATACAAAGCAAAGCATGGATGACTCAAATGACCAAAAACAGTCCCTTAGCATACTAAAACAAGCATAAAAGCTTCACAAAGCTAGGCCAAAACACATGAGCATGGTAGTCTAAATGCTAGGCACATGTTGAGGCAAATCATGGCATTACAAGGTACGTATGCTAGACAAGCATGGTGTACCAAAACCAACATACAACAATGCCATATTATGACATAATGAGCCTGAAAATCAGCCAAGGCATGGTCAATACATACTCAAACTATATGCTCCCTCAAGAGGCTAAAAAAAATGGCCCTTTTCAAGGACAACAAGGAGAGGGGGTGACCCTCTCCTTTTTGGGACCTCAAGGCACCATCCTCACCACTAAAATCCCTCAAGATTTCAGACCAACCTCAATGTGCCTCTTCCACCACCTCTTCACCTTGGAATTGTCTTTACGATGAGCCACCCCGGAATCCACCAAAACTTCAGACTCGAATTCTCTCTTTTGTAGAACAAAACACAACCTTTGATGTACTCTCTTTAAACCATGAGTTGAATACTTAATAAAACATCAAAAAAAACTCACAAAGTATATCCCCAGATATAAACCCTAGAACCCAAAAAGAAGATCTGGAGTAGCAATCCTAAACAATGACCCAACACGCGAATTTATAGAATCTGTCCCGCGATCTCCGCTCGAGCGCCAAACAGCCCGCTCGAGCGGCTTCAGCAAAATATGCGCGAAATATCGTGGGACGGAAGAAGAGTAAGACAGAATTAAAGCACAAAAGTATGTATGGTATGGTATGGTATGGGGGAAAAGGAGAAGTGTTAGCAGTAGTAGTAGAAGTAGTCAAATGTCGCAAATTACAAGTAAAAATCTAGATACGATTTGTGGTTAAGAAGTCAAAGAAAACAACACGAGTTTAGTTTTAGTTTAACCACTGGTATTATCTCTGGATTCACCTACCTAGTTGACCAAAAACCTAAATAAAAAAAACACTATAGTCTATACTGATAACTTACAGGTGGATTAAAAAATACACCATCTTTAATTCAGCTTTAAATTGTTAAGGTAAAAAAAAACAACAATGATTCATCCCACTAAAAACATCACCACTAATAGCACTAATGCATTAAAAAAATAAAAAAAATAAAAAAAAATTACAACTCCAAGACCAAAACATCACATCATTCATGACGGGACCCACTGCCACCTAATTAGTGGGAGCACTAATTAGTGCTCCCAAGCATTTTTCAAAAAAAAATCAGTTTAAGGGATTGTTTGGGGTGTTTTAAATAAATGTATTTTTTATTTTTTTGGACTAAAAAATTGAGGTTGAAAATATAGATGTTTGGGTTAACTTTTTGACTTTTTATGAAAAAATATGTATTAAAAAGTTGTATAAATTAGTGTGTAAGGAAAAATTAGAATTGAGAGTTGTGCAGTCGTAATTATTGACTTTTGATGAATAGTATTAACTTTTTAACTTTTTAAGTAACTTTTTATCTTTTTATCTTTTTTTGAAAGATTCCAAACTTGTCCTAAAATTAGATGACTCTTCCATATCAATGAAATATCTTATGAATTTTTTTATGTGATTTATGGTTACTTTTTTTAAATATGATAAATCACTACAACAAATTAAGCATGTAGTAGAGATAAAAATGATCAAAATTAACTAGCTCATGAGAATTTTTTATTATATGATTGTCCTGAAATTTTTTAGTTACAACAACTTCAACCAATTTATTAAATCAACCCCTTCAAATCTTCCCATAGATATCTTAAAGATCATTGTTACAAAAGTCAAGAGTCATGGGTCGCATGTCATTGTTTAGCTTCACACAAACAGGAAAGGTTGACTGGAGGCGATAAGATTCTTCTAATTTCCCCAAATAAACTAGTAACAAAATTGTATGGAATTAGGAAAACGAAAGACAAAAACCCTTGAAGCAAAACTGCATGAAAACTCACAATTTTTTATGAATCCATAAAACACAGATTATCAAGTCTAAAATAGATGCATGCAAGGTATAATGCAATGGATGCATGCAAGCTATAATGTAATATCTATGATATGCAATGGAATGGATATTTACAGTGAAAATGCATGACATATGCATTATATTACGGTGAAATGCATGACATATGCATTATATACAATGATGCATGACATATGCACTATCTACAATGATGCATGACATATGCATGTTTTTTTGTTTTTGTTTTTGAAATGCAAATGCATGATGATGCATGATTTTGAAGTGCGCAACAACGCGCGGCTTTTGAGATGCACGTGAACTTGAATATGCGACGACGCGAGTCGCTTGAAATACATGTATAATGCAACTTATCAAAAGTCGTTCGGGCACGACAAACACCGAAGGACTTGCACCTTCAGAGGATTTAGGGTCTCCTAGACCGTCGTATGTACAGGACGGTGTGATGCGCAAAATAGCCCGATGGAATGCATGCAAAATGCAATGAGATGCGCAAAATAACGCGATTGAATGCATGCAAAATGCAATAAGATGCGCAAAATAGCGCGATTGAGTGCATGCCAAAATGCAATAAGATACGCAAAACAGCGCGATACGTTAGACAACGCGAGTGCATAAGATAGTGCGATTGATTTGAAAAGCACAAGATAGTGCGATTGATTTGGAATGCACAAGACAGTGCGATTGACATGCGTATGATACTTACAAGATATGTGCGCAACAATGCGAACTAGATAACGCATAACCAGCGCGCGTTCACGACAAAGTGTCGTAATGCAATGCAAGTAAGGCAACTTTCACGTCTTGTAAGGGACAAAAGGATACAAAAAGGATACTCCTCGTATATATTCGAGTGCCACGCACAGAAGACACGGTCCGAGGCCAAAACGGAGGCCGATTGAGCTTCGGAAATGCCTTTTCTTGTACTATCTTGAGCAATGAAGGCCCCAAACTACAGATCTGACCCAAACAAGGTTGTAGGAGGCTCACTGGCCGGAAGGGGGAGTCACCGGCTGTTCATCAGCCATCAAAATACATCACCGGCCAAATATTTGGCCGGCCGGCCAAAGATGTAGCCGACGGCCAAAAATGCCTGAATCGGGGCAGTTTTGACTTTTCACTTCGGGTCTTTTAAAATAGGGTTTCAAACCCTATTTTCTTACTTCCCTCTAGCCAAAATTTCATCCTCTCTCTCTCTAGAGCATTTTCCCATCTTCCCTTCTCCGTTTTCTTGCGTTTCACGCCCGTTTCATCGTTGGATTCGCGAAGTTCTTCGCGTTTTGAACATTTTGAACCGAACATTTCTTTGTTTCGGTGCTTCATTTGCCATTTCCACTTTTTGGGGTTTGTTCCCCTCATTTTCTTCTCGATTCCTATACCTTTTTCACTTCCCGGCTTTTCCGGCCATTTTCCACCCTCTCGGGGGTTGACTCTTCATTGACCTTTCACATTCCAGCCTGATTTTCACTTTTCCGGCCATTTTCTCACGAACATTGACATGGTGGATGATATCCCACAGGGCAGGACTCCCCCGGATCACGAGATGGACCCCGGGGCCGAGCTCCTCCCCTTGAGCGTCCGCCCGTTCGACCCGGCGACCTACCGGCCGACGATTCACGTGCTTCCTCCCAACGGACTTCGTCAGTTCAGGAGCTTCGAGAGGGGCGTGCCTCAAGAGCTTCTCTTGCGTGAGCCTACATCTCATTTGTCCTTCGGCGCTTCTGAGGTAACATTCTTCCCTCTGCTTTACTTTTCGCAATGTAGAACACTTAGCTGCCATAACTGATTATGCTCTTTAACTGCTTAACCCAAATGCACTGAGGCACTGTACACCGTAATCGACCGTGAACACACTTGCAACTGTTATCTGTTTGAATTTGAACACGTGCACACACACTGCACTCGCCCTGAACCACTCAAATACACTGACACATCAGTCACTGTAGTTCACTACGAGCACACCGGCAATGAAAACATGTACACATGCTATACTTGCACTGAACCATTCAAACATGCCGACACATCACACGTTGCAGTTTACTATAAGCACACCGACACCCGGTATCTGTTTGAATCTGAAAGACTTGCACAGATGCTGCATTTGCTTGAGTTCTGATTGCCTTTCAAAACTGGTATATTTATCATTGCTTCGCAATTGTCTGTTCGAAAACAGGGAGATTCCCATACCGTCTGGGGGTATGGGAACATCGCTGCTCGTGATTGGTATGCAGAGCTACCTGATGCGGTTCGCCACATCGTGGACCAGGCCAGTTTTGGTGCATTCTGCAGAGGGCTGTCCAGACTAACTACGAGCAGGCCTCTCATTGTTGCTCTAGCGGAGAAGTGGTGGGACACCGCCGACTCGTTTCATCTTTCTACGACGGGAGACATGACGATGACTCCTTGTGATTTCTCGATGCTCACAGGCATCTGGGTAGGGGGTGATCCGATCCCCTTTGACACTGATATGGACGAGTGGACAGCTGCTCAGATCTACCTGCTCGGCGAGGTGCTGCCTCTTGCGCGTCCTAGCTTCGTCCGATATTCGTGGTTCGAGGTCCAGTTCAGGGTCCAGCCGGCTTTGACCGAGGAGGCTCTGATGTCCCAGGAGGCTCTGATGACCCAGGAGGCAGTGGAGCAGTACGCCCGCGGCTTTCTGATGTTTCTCCTGGGGACTACCATTTTCGCCGACCGGGGGAACACCGTGTCCCTTTGTCTGCTCAGTGCACTGGTGGATGTCAGGCAGATTTTGCACTATGACTGGGGTGGTGCCGCTCTGGCCACCCTCTACGGGTACATGAGCTCAGCTTCCCACGGTAGTGGACAGTTGCTCGGGGGCTATTGGCGCGCTTGGGAGGTACATTTCCTTTTTCTTCTTCACATTTCATTTCTGCTTTCTATCATCTATACTCTGTACTGTACTCTGTACACTGCACACACTGTGGCCTGCTTTATACTGACTGTATACTGTACACATGGCACACACATACTCTGCTTTACACCGACTGTACACTGCTCACACTGTACACTCTGCTCAACACACTGCACACGGCTCTGCTATTTCTGTTTTATTCTGCGTCCTGCTTTATTTGATGATCATATTGGTATTTGGTTTGCAGTTGTGGGTCTACGCTTACTTTCCCAAGTTAGCCCCAGTACCTGATGCGGAGATCCCTCTCGTCGTCCCTTTCTCACGCCGCTTTGACGGGAGGTGCGCGCGGAGGCCCCGGGAGACATTCACCTTTTTCCGTCGCTATTTTGACACCATCACCCCCACGGAGGTATGTTCGACTTTAGGGTTTATTTGAGCTTCGCTTTTCACTGTATGTTTTCAATAATAGTAGATAACAAACTGTATTTCATTTTTAGATCACCTGGCAGCCTTGGGCTCCGTTGCTAGCCGTGACCCGGGATCGCTTTGCCGGGGCAGAGGAGACTGCACGCTTCCAGATCGTGCTGGAGGGCCCGGTCTGTCGGGCTTGGTACCTGGGCGAGCATTTCCTACGCCAGACCCTGGGGTTACCAGAGCAGATAGTTCCGGGTCCACCTCCTACCCACTTGAGAGATACTGAGAGGTTCACCGCCCAGGAGATGGCCGATTACACGATCGGCTGGGACGCGGAGGACTTCCGGGGCGAGGGTGACTTCAGATAGTATGTCCAGACCTACATTATGCGGCCTCTGAGCAGTGGCCGTCGAGCTGAGAGAGAGAGACCAGTGGTGCCGGCAGCTGGAGCTGGATATGGGGTAGGGACGTCGAGGACAGCTCGTGTCCGTGGCAGGAGCGGAGCTCGGAGGGGTCAGGGGGTTAGCTGGCCAGCGCTACCCACGATGATGACATGCCGAGGGCAGGGTGGGGCGACGTACCAGATCCCCTTTGCTCCTCCTCCGGCTGACCATGAGTTGGTCGAGTTCTATGACTTACCTCCGGTATGTACTACTTCATCTTGCATCTTGCATTGTCATTTTATTTGAGTTTATTTTGATATTCCGCAGAATACTGATGCATTTGATACTTTTGCAGGCTTCTTCCGAGTATACCCGGCAGTCCTTGGAGCTGAATGCCTCCATGATGGGGATGTTGCAGTGGACTTTCGACCTCCTGGCCCTCTACAGCATTCCGGTATGTTCTTCTGATCACGGTCTCAAACCATACACATAAGCTGCTTCACATAATCTAGTGCACAACACAACACTTGATAAGCTGCTTACGTCATCCATACACTGTACTCATACACTGCATTCTGCATTGATAAACTGCTCACGGCATTTACACACTATACTCATACACTGCACTCTGTACTGACAAACTGCTCACGGCATTTGCACACTGTACTCATACACTGCACTCTGTACTGACAAACTGCTAACGGCATTTGCACACTGTACTCATACACTGCACTCTGTACTGACAAAATGCTCATGGCATACTGATGCGTTTACCTCTTATACTTTTCAGCCTCCTTTCCAGATTCCCACTGTGGGAGGTGTTCCAGCTGGACCTTCTATTCCTACCGGAGGAGATGGCAGAGCATACCCTCACACCAAGGCGGGGCGCACTCACGTTCGAAGTAGCTCACAGGCACCCGTCCCTGATGATGATGATGAGGAGTCGGAGGCGGAGGCAGAGTTGTCGGAGGAGGAGACCGGAAACGGCTCGGACTCGGACTCAGATGATAGCGCTGATGATGTTCCTGGACCTTCGTCCAGGAAGAGGAAGAGGACGAGGACGGACCCCTAGACCCACGGCCTTTTGTCATTGATCCAGACTTTTGCTGGTTTTTTTTTTCTTTTTTTCTTTCTTTTGTACTTTTTGCTGGTAGTTAGAGTACCTTGTACTAGCACAGGCCAGATTTTTATTTCCAAAACTATGTACTTGAAAACGATGATGAAATGAAACAAACCTTTTGTCTGTAAAAAGAAGTTTGTATTTGTACATTCCATAACATTGCATCGCATTGCATCGTGTTGCACCTCAAACAAAATGAAATTGATCTGTTGCTGCGAAAAGGTTGAACACTTGCATTGTAATAATCAGATAACGAACCAGTCAACAGCAAAACAACCCATACCAACCACTGCACATTCTGAACATTCGACTCATACTCTACTGGGGATTAATTTGCATATAACCCATAACACAGCACTTGGTTCATTTTGCACACAGCGGATCCTGAACAAACAGCCCAAATCTGAAAAGACGGACTATGAAGGTTGAATCTACTGAAGTTGAAGCACACTCAGATGCGATCTGAAACCCAGAAGCTTGAAGGAGGCCCAGGTTTTTTCTGTTCACACTTATCGGGGGTGGACCCTGCAGTTTGTATGAAAGAACCAAATCATGTTTTTGCACAAATGTGGAGAATGGCACAGCATTCTGAGCACAAAACGATTAATCTTTGAAAATGAGAAAAGGGTTCTCAACCGGGAATTGAGCCTACAACTGAGCACAACATACTATGACTCAACAAAAGGTACACGACCTAAACACATCGAGTAACACTCGGAAAAGACTCAAAACAAAGGTTGAGGTAAACAAAACAAGAGACACGACATACAGACGCGTTAACGAAAATAGGGGACCTCAGATCACGAGGAGCCAGTTTCTCTGGGTATTGTTTCCCACCCTTTTCTCATTTGTGATTCTCACATCACTCTGGCACTCAAGCTCGGTTTTTTTTTTTCTCTCAAAACCCTTTTTCTTACTGTTCTCTCAACTTACACCTCTCTATTCTTTACTCTCTCATTTTTCATCCTTCCCCAAGGTGATTAATGAATGAATAGGAAGTTGCAGGTTAATGCCTAAAGCCGTTAGCGCACAGCTATTTCTTCTGGTGGGTAGAGTGCCCTCCTGGCAAGTATGTTGACGACGGGGGAAAGACAGAACGCCTGACTCAACTGTGCCCCTAGTTCATCATTTTGACCATTTTTCGTTTTGGTTTTCTACTAAAACAGTTTTGATCAAGATGAGAGTCGGATTAACGTACTTTCAGCCCTTTAATGACAGCTTGAGTTGTGCCCTTCTTGGCAAGTATGTTGGCGATGGGGGAAAGACAGGAAGCCTGACTCAACCGTGCCCATAGTTCATCATTTTGACCATTTTTTTGTTTTGGTTTCTACGAAAACAATTTTGACCAATATGAGAGTTAGATTAACATGGTTGTGCAATTTTTGGTTTGAAAATCATGCAAGTCAGGCTATGAGCACTGAAAAGTTTCCTTTCTGGGTCCAAGAAAATGGTCCAGTTTTGGAAAATGAAATAATTTTCGAGAAAATGGTCAACCTCAGTAAAAATTCTCAAAAACTATTTTTTTTGGCAAACGGCCGCCGCCTAACGAGCGCGGTACTCATTCTCGAGATGCACAACCTCGGATCAGAGGCAATGGAAAATTGCCCCTTGTTTGAAGGACACTGCACGGCAACGGAAAGTTGCCCCTGGTTTAAACGGCGACTCATGGCAACGGAAAGTTGCCCCTTGTCTGGATGATGTCGTAGCATATTGTAAACAGTCCTCATTAGTGATGATCGCAACTAAACTCTCGGATACAGAGAAGACGAAGATGGTCAAAACCAATATATGGACACAGTCACTTTGAAAGTGTTGGTGGCTGGACTTCGGGATGAAGTTGCCTACGTATCCCGAACATGGGAATCAAGCCTTACGTAGTTCAGGCTAAGGTACACTCGGGTATTTTAACCTTCACTTTTTAGGCTCTAACTTTTGCCAAGGCGCCCGTTGCGGGTTTTCGAACTTGCGAGCTTTTCTATCATTTTCTTTTTCAATTCTTTTCTTTTCTTTTCTCTCTTTTCATTTCTTATTTTTCTCTTTTCATTTATTTTGCATTTTTTTTTGTATTTTCTCTTCCTCTAACTTTTGCCTGGGTTGCCCTTCCAGGTTTTCGGCCCAGCGAGCCTCTCGAAGGGTAAAAATGTAACAAGTCCATGCCAAATGGTTTTAAGATCCCGAAATCATCTGAATCCAGGAAAATGGCTGTTGCGTTGATTTGCAGAAGGATCCATCACGGTTGCTTCACATGCTTCTTCTGGTGAGATCTGATCTTCTTGATCTGATTTTGGTGCCTCTTGTTCGAGGGTTGCTTCTAATCTGGCCACACAGACCTTACATGGCGGTTGACCGTTGAACTTTCTGAATGGGTTCAAGGTTTGAAAACGAACGGGTTGAATATTGAGGCTGAGAGCGATCCTAGGCTGCACAATCTCTAAAGCGATTCCACACAGGTCTTCACAGGGCCGCGCAAAACATTTTTTTTTGAAAGTTTTTAAGAAAGCGACAAATCGCTCGCGCCGAAGATAGTGTGGAACCAATCTGGATCAAGCCAGGGTCCTTCTCAGTACTCACGCTAACAAGCATGGTTTCATTCATTAAAGGCTTAGCATGCCTCTCTTTTTCTCAAGTTGATCAAGGTTTTGCAAAACTCGAGGAATTCCTTCCTCTTTGTTTTCACCACAGTGTTAAAGAGGTTTTGAAAAACGTAGGTCAATGCAATGATTTTCAGGGCACAAGAGAGCAGGTGGAATGCACGGCCGTTCGATTCAAATCCTTTGGCACAACGAGCTCAAAATTAGCAATAAGCATGGAAACATGATAGCCGCAGCTGCTTCATTTAAATTCCCTGATTGTGACTGGCCCCAAAACAGAGACAGACTCAAAACAAAAGGGTATTTACAAAACCAAAACGGTGTTCGAGGCAACAACCCTAGAATCACCTGACATCCTATACAACGGGACTGACTCGGTACCACAAGACAGACCCAAAAAGAAAAAGACTGACTCAAAGCAAAGAGGCAGACTCAAAAACAAAACAGAGAACTGACTCAAAACCCAAGCCAGAAGCTACAAAACTGCATTTACAAATGCTCAAAAAGTGCGTGCCAGATGCCACATCCGAAATACACCGAGCGCTGCCCGCAGGTGGTCCAACCCCTAATCACATACTCGCAGTATCCTCAAAGTCCAACAGCTCGGTGGGAAAGGGTGCCTTAGGCACATATGGAGTGTTGGGCTCAAATGAAGTGCTAGGGACTAAGTCATCCCTCTTGAGTGTTTCCCCCTCACCCTTACTCTCACTGGGTGAACTACCGTGGTCACCCTTCCTAACTCTAGTTGCATCAGACGCAACTGACTGAGGCTCTAACTCCCTACCACTTCTCAAAGCAACCACCGCCT
>NW_021024632.1:957897-990170 GCF_004153795.1 Camellia sinensis | reverse complement strand
AGCTGGGGCTCCTGTGGTATGAAATTCCTGGCATACGGTGCCGCTGGTGGCGAAGCTGACATTCCATGGGCCAGATCGGCCTCGGATCTCTAGAGGTCGCCTATCATTCCCATCAATTCAAATGTGGTGGGCTCACGAGCCTGATACAACTGGGCGGTCCAGACTGGGTGCGCGATAGGCGACCCGGGTGGATGCGGTACATTGACATTGGTCTCGCTTTGCAGAGTGATTCCTTGATCTGATGCGGCCGTCATAACCACAATTTCCTCTGAATTCTGCGTCATGATAAGTTTGCTGTACTGAACGGTGACTGACGAATCAGATATCTGTCTTGTCTCAGCAAGGAGGAACACTAGCTATTCTGTATCAACTCTCTGAACTGAAAGAGAAAACATGCAGCATTTCGGACCAATCATAACGGACGCTAGTATAGCTGAATAACTGTACTCTACTACTGATCACTTTTGCCCGAAATCACTGCCCCCAAAATACTAAATCGGATACCCACAGATATAACTGATTCTCATAAACTGATACTGATGCCCTCAGGTCTGATACTCAAACTTGCGAACTGATATGTGTGTTCCCCTACATAGATACACTCTAAAACACATAGCAAGTAAAAAGAGCCAAAACACCCCTACGAAGGGGTAAGGTTTCCCTGTCCTACTTTTGTCAGGAGCTAGGGTTTCACTATGCACGCAGCAGTTTTCAAACAACCTAACATCGGGTAAGCAACCTATCCTAATTTGGAATGGTCACTATGGATTTCGATATGCACCAGGCCGAATGGTCGAAAAGGGTGCCCCAGTAAAACCAGGGTTTGTGTTCCCATACTGTCAGAGCCCACAACCGGTCAGCCTTATGGCTTGCTTTGACAAAGTCAAACCTCCGGCAGACCATTCAGGAATGGCAGATGGCAAACACGGTGTCTTAGGCGCACCAATGCACATGCAAATGCAAAGAGACACATAAATGAAATCAAAACAGGATATCATGAGTTCGAGTCAAGTTCTCCAACTCCCCAGCAGAGTCGCCAGAAACTGTAGACGCGCCCGTGGGCCTCACTACAGTTCGGACTCAATTTGTGTCACGGTTCTTAATCTGAACCAAAGAGTCCAAATCCGACAAATCGTTTTGAGAAAACAGGTTTTTAGAAAAGAAGTGCCAAACATGGATTGCTTTGCCAGATACAGAGGTGCCACCTAAATATTTTTAGGAACCCTGATCTGGGCCAAAGGCCACGTGTCCGTCATCACCAAAGTTGCCTCTGCTCGGGAGCTTGGGTACGATTGGGGAAGGTTAGCTATGAGCACCCCCTCTCGCCCGATCTGAATATCGGCCTCTACTAACCGTGATATCCATTTTTGAAAGCGTTATGTGTTCTTATTCCGGTTATTAGCGTAGAATTACTATGTTATACGCACAGCAAACAAGTATAGACCAAAGTGCCTAAATTGGAACAAAACATAACATGCTTGTTTTGAAAAATGGTTTGCTACTTGCAAGTAGGCTAAAATGCAGGTTTTGCCACCCTCGAGTGGGCTTTTAGAAAAGATGGTTTTGCCACTATCTAGTGGGCTTAAAACTCACAGTTTCAATGCATTATCCCAATTTAGTTAATTCAACCTCCACCCACAGGCACTCAAGCAGTTATATCACATAAGCATTTAGCCTCATGGTAATCATACTATTATGGCAACACTCACACGCATGCGGTATGCGAAAGCATAAATGCTATCCTAGTACTTCGTGCCAAAACAAGAACGTGATAGCAATCATGCATGATCCAAGTCCATGTTTAAATGCCTAATGCAACGCATACGGAATGTCACTAGAGTGGGCTCGGCTAGTCTATAAATGACATGTGAAAATGCACAAGTAGCATGTATTCAAGTTAGATTTGAAATACTTATGCAGTTAGTATGATGCGCTGAGCCTGGTGCATGCAATACTGATGAATGATGCACGCATGCATAGCATAAGGTATGCTAAAGTAAACATGTCCTAATACTAACCATCAAAAGCAGGTAAGTAAAAGGGAGAAAGAAGTGGGGGTTGGAAGACATGCACACACGCACCCACACTTATTACAAATTCACCCTCGCTCGGAGCGACCAAAAGAATAATACAAATTAATTAACCTACAAGCTAAGTAATTAATATAGACCAATTAATTAATTAACAAATTAACTAATCTAATGAAAGCAGTAAACGGCCTCGGAAAGAGGGCCCAATGCAATGCGCGCTCGGCTCCACTCGGAAAGTTCACTGCCATGCACAAGTTGCCTCTGCTTTGACTGTTCTACTTCTTTGAAAATTGCACAACTCCCAAGGAGCGCTCTCTGGATATTGGGGAGCATCACCGACCAAGTGGGATCATCACCAGCCATTTTGAAGTGGTTATCGACCATCCATTGAGCTCTCGGCCAAATATATTTGGTCGGTCGGCAGTATATACAAATGTATGAATGCACGCATGCATAACATAAGGTATGCTAACTTAAATATGCCCTAGTTTACCATCATAAGCGGGTAAAGAATAATACAAATTAACTAACTCGCAAGCTAATTAATTATTACAAATCACCTAATTAATTAACAAATTAACTAAGCTAAGGAAAGCAGTAAAGGCCTCGGGAAGAGGATCAAATGCGCGTGTGCTCGGGTTTGCTCAGAAATCCAACGCCATGCACAAGTTTGCCTCTGTATTCCCTGCTCTGCCCCTCTGAGGACTGCCAAAGTCCAAGGGTATGCTCTTTGGATGCTGGGGGGTACCACCGACCAAGTAGAAACGCCACCGGCCGGAGGGGATGATCACCGGCTACCGAATAAGCTATCGGCCAAACATGTTTTCCTGGTCGGCAGTATATATGGCCGGCCGGCCAAAACTTCCTGCAGAAACCTGTTTCACAGCAGCAGAGGGCAGACAAGGCATGGCAATGCATTTTCAAAGCAATGTAGGCATGACAATGTATTTCAAGCAAATGTATGCACCAACCACACTCCCTATCATGCAAGGGACTCAAGGGAGCATGGCCCTCGACCCTCGGGCCATCAATCACGCATTTCAATGCATGATGGCCCAAGAGCCAAGTGTGCAACTTCGATATCAAATGAAATGCAGGCACATAAACAAACAAATTGAACTCGACCTTCTATCACAAGCAATTCAAGAGGCCAAGCATGCATGCTAGTACAATGCAACCTAAGCATGTGAGCCTAAGTGTGTAAAATGGAGATGCAATGCACAATGCTCACTAGGCATGCAATCCACGTAAGCTAATCAAGTATGCAATATGCAACTCAACCATGCAAACATGCAAGTCATACAAATATGTTAACGACTTGACCAAGAGGATGCATACCCAATGCAAGTGATTTTAAGCATGCAACACATGCAACCAAAGCATGCAGCCATGGAATAGTGTAATGACGTTTGAATGGCATGCAAGGAAGGGACTTACACTAATTGGGCAGCCCTAAACTAGGTCCAAAATAGTAGCCAATGCTATGGAAATGAGGGCCAACACACACACACATGCACATGCTAATGGGCCAACACTCCAACATCAAACATGCGACCTTTAAGCACACTTAATAGTGACAAAACATGGATTAATGGCATGCACATAAAGCTCTGAAAAACATGTTATAAAGGTGCCAAACCAAGTAAATAAGGCAAGCCAAACATGCAACAATGGTCCAAGACATAAGGCAAGCCAAAGGGGAGGTAAACCAAGGCTAGGTCAACCAAGCCTCACAAGGGCAAAGGGACTTAAAACAGGTCTAATGCAAACCTAAACAAAGCTAAGGATGTACTTAGATGGCATCTAAGTGGTCTAAAAATGCAAGCATACTCCAAGGCCTAAACAAGGGGCATAAGGCAACAACCTTTAAACACATTGAAGGGGGATGAAATGCAAGCATATGGGCACATCATGAGGTCTGAAATAACATGTCAAGTGGTTCCAAACCACTGAAACAAAGCAAGGATGGCATGCTAGAAGGGCCAAAGCTTAAGGCATACAAGAGGGATTACATGGTAGCTATACAAAGCAAGGCATGGATGACTCAAATGACTTAAAACAGTCCCTTAGCACATCAAAATATGCATATAAGCTTCACAAAGCTTGGCCAAAACACAAAAGCATGATGGTCTCAGGCATTCAAGCAGTTATATCACATAAGCAGCTAGCCTCATGGTAATCATGTTGTCATGGCAACACTCACACGCATGCAAGGATGCTAAAGCATAAATACTTACAATGTAAGCACAGGCATGTTATCTACTTACTACGAAGACACCAAGAGAGTTGGAAGTAAATTCAATTGAGGTGCCAGATCAGGAGAGCCTCGACGACGTTGGGTGGCTTCTAGGTGAAAAGGAAGCCGAAGCCCTGCATCGGGTTTGAATCGACGGGAATCCTGACAAGTTCGTCATGGTTGGCACTTCCCTGAGTAAAACCTAAGGTCTTCGACTTGGGCCGTAATGACATGATGTTAGCTTTGGATCTGATTCTGATCGAAGAACACCAAGACCGTGCCCTCGCATCTACGGCACGGTATCAGCAGCAGCTCGCTAAATCATATAATCAGCGTGTGCAGCTGCGACGTTATATACCGGTAGAATCGGTCCTGAAGAAAGTTCTTCTGGCTACTAGGAGCCCTGCCGACGGAAAGCTAGGTCCCAATTGGGACGACCCCTATTAGGCTGAGTCAATCACCAGCACATGGGCATATTGGCTCAAAGACATGTCCAGGAGAAGTCTGCCATGTCCTTGGAATTCTGCGCATTGGTGTTTGTGTGCAATACTAAGGCCTAAAACAGACACAAATACACCAAGAAAGCGAGATATAGAGATAGGATATATACAAACCCTAACCCTAGAACTCAAAGCTCTGAAAAAATAATGCCTAACTTGTCTAATTTTGTCTAACCCTCTACAAGAGAGAAGAGCCTCTCTTTTGTAGACAAAATGGTCTTGTAAAGCTTCCAAAGGAAGCTAACAAGAGGACAATCCCTCCATACACGTGTATGGAGGGGGTGAAAGTGTATGCCAGCTGCACAAAAATATCTGCAAAAGCAGATGCACAGTAGTCGGCCGGCCAAAAATGCAATTGACCAAAAAAAGATAGCCGGCCAGTTATCTATAGGGCCGGCCGGCCAAACATTTGGCCGGTGGCAACAAAACACAGCTGGTGGCCTCAAGCCATGGCCGGTGGAGTGTGGGGATGGCTCACAAGCCATTCCATGCCCCTCCAAGGCAAAGCACAAGTGTTTGGTGCAAAACCAGACACAAAACAGTCGAGTCGAGAGGTCCTGAGGCAAGGCGCATAGTCGAGACCTCCGGGAACTCAAGACGAACACAAACATGGATGATCACCGAGTGTTCAAGCGGTGACGTCCAAGTCTTGAGGACGGTCAAAAATGGGGTGTCTACACTACGTTATGAAACAAAGTGCTACACGGGACTAAGTGCTACAACGTGAGTCACCGCTAGAACCTTTGTGAGACACCTCTTGAGTTCATACAAGAATTTACAAGGGCTTAATGCCAAGTTACAAGGGCTTAACGCCAATTTACAAGGGCTTAATGCCAAGTTACAAGGGCATAGCGCCACTTTACAAGGGCTCAATGCCAATTTATAAGGGCTTAATGCCAAATGATTCAAGGGCTCCATGCCAATTTATTCAAGGGCCTTGCGCCGCTATGTTTACGGGCTTCGTGCCACCATGATTAAGAGTTTGTGCCACACTAGACATGGGCTTTAAGCCAAAACATTATGTTCAAGCCAATATGTCCCAAGATAAGTTCTAAGACCATTATGAATAAGTACAGATTCAGACTCGCTATATGAATGTTGCATTAGTATACGAAAGTACATGTTTGAAGCTTTGGATATCAGGTTGGAACTTTAATTAGAATTTCAAAATTTCAGAAATTGCATGGTTCGCTCGAGCGGAGGAATTCCCGCTCGAGCGTAAAAATTAACCTCTCAGTAGTTTTCAGACTTTTCGCTGTCTGCTCGAGCGGGGGAATTCCCGCTCGAGCATAAAAATCGACCTCCCAGCATTTTTGTTAAATTGTACAGTCCGCTCCAGCGGCAAAATGGGTGCTCGAGTGGGGATCCATTTTCAGAATCATTTGGGAAGTTGCATTTAGTTCATATTTATATCCACGTTTCTTTCCAAAGTGTTTTAGACATGATTTCTGGATCAATAAGTGTCGACAAGCCACGAATCTATATGTATTCTTTTACTATGACTCAAGTTAGGCATTACTTTAGTTATGTATTACTATTCACTGAGCTTGGCTCACCTTTTGATATGTCTGTTTCTGTAGGTAACCAACCAGGAGGTCAGCCCTGACCCAGGACGTCCATTCTTTTTGTCAACCTTTCTGAGTCCGGGCATTAGACGAGACTACTCATTTTTGTGAAGCTTTGCTAAGATGTTAACTTGTATTTTAACTACTCATTAAGGTGGATTAAGTATGACTTAAATGTTTTTGTAATTTCCCTTCCTTAGGGCTGGGACTGTATATGTATGTATGTAACTGACGCTTAATATATAATTTTGGCTTGTAACTGTTTGTTCTAATGTTCATGATGCATGTGATCCTGGCATATTAGAGGTAGCTCAATGGAGTTTGGTATATTATTTTAGTTCTAATGCTTCCGTTAAGGCCCCGTATACTTTGTATACTAGTGTTTGTGTCCGTTTCCGTATAGGTCATGCCCAAACTTTTAGGGGCGGGTTAGGGGCGTGAAAAGTGGTATCAGAGCACGAGTTGCTATCTCACACACAGATCCATTGAGCTCTAGGGTGTCTAGAAAAGTTTTAGGCATTTTGCATGACATCCTGCAAGTATATGAAAGATCGATGGCAACGTTAAGAGTACTCTGATAAGGCTAACACTTTCGAATATGTTTATTATATATAAATGCTTGTTGTGTAGGCAATGGTGAGAACAAGGACAGAAGATGTGGAAGATGCTACTACTGCACGGTTGGATAGAATGGAGAGAATGATTATGGAAATGGCGGAGACCTTACGGCAACAACAGCAGCAACAGCAACAGCCACAACAGCAACAACAGCCACAAGAACTACCGCCACCACCACCGGTACCTCCACCGGCAGTACGAGACCTCCAAGCGGAAGACCGGACTATTACCCTTACCAAAGAGTTTAAAAAGATGAAACCATCGTCCTTCAAAGGAGGAATAGAACCAATGAAAGCTGAAGCATGGGTGTCGGGAATAGAGAAGTTATTTGAAGTCTTTCCTTGTACCAAAGCTCAGAAGATGCAATTGGCTGCATTCACTTTTGAGGATGAGGCGCGGAGATGGTGGATGCTTACGAGAACTATACATCAAGGATTGACATGGGACAGGTTCTTGGAGATATTCTATGATAAGTATTTTCCACAAAGTATGCGAGATAAAAAGGTGACTGAATTCGAAACACTCAAGCAAGGGAACAAGACTGTTGCTGAGTATGAAGCTCAATTTGCCGAGTTGGCCCGGTTCGCACCTCACATGGTGGACACGGACTATAAGAAGGCACAAAAAATTGAAGGGGGATTACGAGGTGCTATTCTGGACCGAGTTAATATGTTGAAGCTGCCTACCTATGTAGAAGTGTTGGAGAGGGCCGTTATAGCAGAAGGGAATATCGCTGCACAAAACCGAATTTCTGAATGGAAGGGGAAAAGGCAAAACAGTCAATGGTCGAAGGGGGCAACTACTTCACCAAATAAGAAACAAAATTCAGGGACTTCAAATGTTTCTACCCCTAATCAAGAATCGATTCCTGTATGTGTAGAGTGTGGAAAGATGCACCGTGGGATATGTCATCGGAAGTCTGGAGCCTGCTTTCAGTGTGAAAAGACGGGCCATGTGATAAGGGATTGCCCTCAGAGGAAGCAGCAACAAAATAGCAATAGGACTGCTACCAGCTTAACGGGGTCTGCACCAACTATCAATACCAAGGCACTGGTCAAAGCTACTAACAACAAGGACACCGCGAGACAAGGTAGGGTGTTTGCATTGGTTCCGAGAGATGTGCAAAAGGCGGGGACAGTGGTGTCAGGTATATTTATGGTTCACGGTCATTCTGCTTGTGTATTGTTTGATTCCGGTTCTACCCATTCTTTTGTGTCAAAGCTATTTACTCCTAATTTAGATACATCTGAGGAAGCATTATCTTATATGCTGTGTGTGTCTTCACCATTGGGAGATTCTATGATTTGTACTTCTATATATACTACTTGTGAACTCAACCTTGGGGATATTCGGGTATACGCTAACTTAATACCTCTCGATATGATGTATTTTGATATTGTACTGGGAATGGACTGGTTGAGTGAACATAGTGCAACTATAAACTGTTTGACTAAGCAAGTGAGTTTTCACCCTCCGGGTCAAGCAAAATCTATATTTCAGGGACAAGAGGTGACTTCCCCACCCTATTTGATTTCTGCAGCAAAGGCTTGTAGATTAATTCAGAGAGGGTGTTAGGGGTATCTGTATAGTGTTGTGAAAGAGCAAATGGTGAATGGGGGTACTGACATAATCCCAGTTGTTCGTGAATTTTCGGACGTCTTCCCAGAAGAGTTACCAGGGCAATTGATAGACCGAGAAATTGAGTTTACGATCGAAGTGACACCGGGAACTCAACCCATTTCTAAGACCCCTTATAGAATGTCACCAGTCGAGATGAAGGAATTAAAACTTCAATTGCAAGATTTACTAGACAAGGGATTCATTCGTCCGAGTGTGTCTCCGTGGGGTGCACCAGTTCTCTTTGTGAAAAAGAAGGATGGAACACTCCGGCTTTGTATTGATTACAGGGAACTTAATAAGGTAACAATCAAGAATAAGTACCCATTGCCAAGAATTGATGATTTATTTGACCAGCTTCAGGGGGCACAAGTCTTTTCTAAAATTGATCTACGGTCTAGGTACCATCAATTAAGGGTCAAGGCTGATGATGTTGAGAAGACAGCGTTTCGAACTCGTTATGGTCATTATGAATTTCTGGTTATGCCCTTTGGAGTTACTAACGCTCCAGCAGCCTTTATGGATTTAATGAACCGCGTCTTTAAGCCCTATTTGGATGAATGTGTGGTGGTCTTTATTGATGATATTCTCGTTTATTCGAAGACTGTAGAAGCTCATGAGAATCATCTTCGATTGATTCTTTAAACCCTCCGGGAAAAGAAGCTGTATGCAAAACTGAAGAAATGTGAATTTTGGCTACTAGAGGTGGCATTTCTGGGGCATGTTATCACTAAGGAAGGAGTTTCTGTTGATCCACACAAGATTGAGGCAATAGTGAATTGGCCAACTCCCACTAATGTGACTGAAGTGCGTAGTTTTATGGGGTTAGCCGGCTATTACAGACGGTTTGTTCAATATTTTTCGAAAATTGCTGTGCCGCTTACACAACTGACTCGAAAAGGAGTTGTATTTGAATAGACAGAAGAACGGGAGTCTGCTTTCCAAGAATTGAAGACAAAGTTGACTACAGCACTAGTGTTGGCCTTACCTTCCGGTACCGAAGGGTTTGTAATTTACAGTGATGCTTCTTATAAAGGACTTGGTTGTGTACTTATGCAGAATGGAAGAGCTACCGCCTACGCTTCTCGCCAACTGAAACCCCATGAGAAAAATTATCCCACTCATGATCTTGAGTTAGCAGCAGTCGTCTTTGCTTTGAAGATGTGGAGACATTATCTGTATGGTACTACTTGTCAAGTATACACCGATCACAAAAGTCTCAAGTACCTTTTTACCCAAAAAGAGTTGAACATACGGCAGCGACGGTGGTTGGAACTTATTAAAGATTATGATTTGCAGATTCATTACCATCCTGGTAAAGCCAACACCGTTGCAGATGCACTCAGTCGGAAAAGTATGGGGACTATGGTAAGTATGGTTACAGGGCAAAAGGAATTGGCAATTGAATTGGGTAAGATGGAATTAGGCTTTGTGCTATATGGCCGAGAAACTTTAATGGCAGCAGTGAGGGCCCAACCAACCTTACTTGAGGAAATTAAATTGGATCAGATAGAGGATGAAGCTCTAAGGAAGATATGTGACGAGTTAGGAACTAAGCCGAGATCGGGATTCAATTTAGTCGATACGGTGCTCAAATATCAAAACCGCGTATGTGTCCCCAATGTGTTGAACCTTAAGCAAAAGCTTATGGGAGACGCACATACCTCAAAGTTTTCAATGCATCCAGGGAGTACCAAAATGTACCGAGATTTGAAACAAAATTTTTGGTGGCCAAGTATGAAGAAGGAGATCGCGGAGTTTGTCTCTAAGTGTTTGCAATGCTAGCAAGTAAAGGCGGAGCCTCAAAAACCGGCCGGTTTGTTACAACCCCTTCCTATCCCGGAATGGAAATGGGAACATCTGACCATGGATTTTGTTGTGGGGTTACCACAGACTCCTCGAGGTGTGAATTCAATATGGGTCATACTGGACCGATTAACTAAATCCGCTCACTTCCTACCAGTAAAGACTCAGTATAATGCAGATAAACTGGCAGTAATTTATGTGAATAAAATTGTGAGGTTTCATGGTGTTCCAGTTTCAATTGTGTCAGATAGGGACCCGAAGTTTGTTTCCAGATTCTGCCAAAGTTTACAAGAAGCAATGGGTACGGAATTAAAGTTCAGCACAGCATTCTACCCTCAGACCGACGGTCAATCCGAGAGAACGATACAGACTTTGGAGGATATGCTCCGTATGTGTGTGTTGAATTTTCAAGAAAGCTGGGAAACCCATCTACCATTGATAGAGTTCGCATACAACAATAGTTACCACTCAAGTATCGAGATGGCACCCTATGAGGCTCTGTATAGAAGACCGTGTCGGTCCCCAGTATGTTGGTCTGAAGTTGGAGATAAATCCTTGCTAGGCCCTAAAATTGTTCAGTTAACCACTGAAAAGGTTAGAATTATTCGGGAAAGATTGAAAACTGCGCAAAGTAGACAGAAAAGTTATGGGGATAATCGAAGAAGAGATTTGGAATTTAAAGTAGATAGTCATGTTTTTGTGAAGGTCACTCTGATGAAAGGACATCCAAGGTTCGGGAAGAGGGGCAAGTTAACACCTCGGTATGTAGGTCCATTCCAAATTTTGGAGAGAGTAGGTCCGGTAGCTTACCGAGTTGCCCTTCCGCCGAATATGAGTCAAGTACGTAATGTGTTTCATGTCTCTACGCTTCGCGGATATCTCCCGGATCCGTCTCATGTTATTGACTACCACCAAATTGAGTTGGATGACAAGCTAACTTACGAGGAAAAACCAATCCGCATTTTGGACCAACAAGTGAAACAATTACGAAATCGGGAAATTCCAATGGTGAAAGTTGAATGGCAAGAACATTACGGAATTGACGCAACTTGGGAAAAAGAAGAAGAAATGCAACGCCAATACCCACACCTGTTTCAATCCTAAGGTAAAACAAGTTTGGAGGACCAAACTTATTAAACGGGGGGAGAGTGTAATAACCCAACCCTCGTACATGTTTTCTGATATATTTTCAATCCTGGTTTTGTACTTTTAAATGTTTATTGTAAAATTCCAAGAGAAATTAAGGGTATGTAAGAGAAATCCATAAATAAGGATGTCTATCTGTTCTCCAAGAATCGTATCTGTTACACTTAGAATATTTGAATCAGAAATTGGAAGCCTTAGGGGCTTAATTATCTGAAATTGATTTTATATATGTGATCAACATAATTTTTATGTAATATTAAGCATGGCCACGAAATTTCAATTTCGGAATAATTAAACGATTGGATTTTGTCTTATATGCCCTTATATATGTTTTCTTTATGTATGACTATATATGTCTCTAAGTATATTATTGAGTTAAGACTTAAGAGCTTCTCCATTCAACATCTCCCGGGAGAGAAAATAGAGAGTGTGGAGAAGAAGAATTGGGGGAAACGAAATTCAACAAGAGAGATTGCCAAATTGAGGAAAGTTGTGGGATTTAAATCAAGGTAAGCTCCATCCAACCCATTTAACCTTCACTTGGACTCAAGGAAGGATGATTTCTTGTTTTGACAACTTAGGGTTTGTATTATGTAGGAATTATGGTTGATTAAAGGAGGTTTCTTATCAATTGGTTGTTTTGTCACCTAATTTAGGTGTTATGTGAAGGTTACACTTCAATCTTTAGTTTTATGCTAACCCCATGAAGATATATATATATATATATATATAAGATGTCATGTGTTATGAACATAAGGTCATTTGCAAAAGTGATGAAGCTACTAATCATGTTTACTTTGGGTGGTTTAGATGACAATTCATGTTATAGTAAAGTTAGGTCAATATATTGCATTAATTTTACCTTGATTGGCATGTATAATGAGGTGGTGTTGCTGAATTTTAAGTTGAAATCGAACTGCCCCAAAACAGGGTCACGGCCGCTCGAGCGGAGGTCCGGGCGCTCGAGCGAAAAGGAAGGAAAAATTATATGTTCTATTTTGCGTGCTTGACACTCAGTTATTTTTAGATTGTTTTTTTTACGATCTTAAAATGGTTATAAAGTCAATGGAAGTGTAATGAATCAGGACCTAATTTATCAAAGAAAGGAAGAACTAATGTGCAAGTTTGAATGTGTGCAGGACACACTCCGGGAGGAAGTAGCACATCGTCCCAACACTGTGAGTAGTAATATGCTTTACATGTACCTAATGATTGTCATTAGCATCTTGTTCATACACGATATGTAATTACGTTCGTGTTTCGACATGTGTATATAAAGAAATGGGGAAGATGAAGTGTTTTCATTCTTTAAGATTATGGGCCTTTGGCCATACGGTATAAGTAACTGCGGTATGAAACAAAGTGCTACACGGGACTATGTGCTACAACGTGAGTCACCGCTAGAACCCGTGTAAGACACCTCTTGAGTTCATACAAGAATTTACAAGGGCTTAATGCCAAGTTACAAGGGCTTAACGCCAATTTACAAGGTCTTAATGCCAAGTTACAAGGGCTTAACGCCACTTTACAAGGGCTCAATGCCAATTTATAAGGGCTTAATGCCAAATGATTCAAGGGCTCCATGCCAATTTATTCAAGGGCCTTGCGCCGCTATGTTTACGGGCTTCGTGCCACCATGATTAAGAGTTTGTGCCGCACCAGACAAGGGCTTTAAGCCAAAACATTATGTTCAAGCCAATATGTCCCAAGATAAGTTCTAAGACCATTATGAATAAGTACAGATTCAGACTCGCTATATGAATGTTGCATTAGTATATGAAAGTACATGTTTGAAGCTTTGGACATCAGGTTGGAACTTTAATTAGAATTTTAAAATTTCAGAAATTGCATGGTCTGCTCGAGCGGGGAAATTCCCGCTCGAGCGTAAAAATTAACCTCTCAGTAGTTTTCAGACTTTTCGCTGTCTGCTCAAGCGGGGGAATTCCCGCTTGAGCGTAAAAATCGACCTCCCAGCATTTTTGTTGAATTGTACAGTCTGCTCGAGCGGCAAAATGGGCACTCGAGCGGGGATCCATTTTCAGAATCATTTGGGAAGTTGCATTTAGTTCATATTTATATCCACGTTTCTTTCCAAAGTGTTTTAGACATGATTTGTGGATCAATAAGTGTCGACAAGCCACGAATCTATATGTATTCTTTTACTACGACTCAAGTTAGGCATTACTTTAGTTATGTATTACTATTCACTGAGCTTGGCTCACCTTTTGATATGTCTGTTTCTGTAGGTAACCAACCAGGAGGTCAGCCCTGACCCAGGACGCCCATTCTTTTTGTCAACCTTTCTGAGTCCGGGCATTAGACGAGACTACTCATTTTTGTGAAGCTTTGCTAAGATGTTAACTTGTATTTTAACTACTCATTAAGGTTGATTGAGCATGACTTAAATGTTTTTGTAATTGCCCTTCCTTAGGGCTGGGACTGTATATGTATGTATGTAACTGACGCTTAATATATAATTTTGGCTTGTAACTGTTTGTTCTAATGTTCATGATGCATGTGATCCTGACATATTAGAGGTAGCCCAATGAAGTTTGGTAAATTATTTTAGTTCTAATGCTTCCGTTAAGGCCCCGTATACTATGTATACTAGTGTTTGTGTCCGTTTTCGTATAGGTCATGCCCAAACTTTTAGGGGTGGGTTAGGGGCGTGACAAAAACTATTTTGAATGATTTTTAGATCTTAAGGCTCTCTCTTTCAAAATGTTTTTGAAATAAAGTTCCTACGATGTTCTGACACTCGTATTTCGTTAAATGTTGCGCATTTCGGTAAACCGAGCAAGGACAAAGTGGAAATGAATGAAAGAGAGATGAAATCTTTGAAAAATCTTTCAAAACATCTTGTTTAGGGGTTTGGAGTTGAAGAAAAGAGGAGAAGAGGGAAGAAACCAAGCTGGGGAAGAAGATGGGCATGAATCGTTAAGAGAGAGTCGAGCATCCCTCGCTAAATCAGGCCTATCCTTTTGAATACTTGGATTTCAGCTATGAGGCCACCACCTTTGGAAAGAAGACTTCTGAGGCTACAGTTTAGGCTCAAGAAACACCTAAAAAGGCATCCAAATGAAGGAGTTATGCTTGCTTCAAGTCGGGGACCAGGATTGATTTTTGCTGCCGACCACTAAAGGACTGCCAACCACAAATGGAGCATGCCGACCTTATGCCGATCAGAAATGATCCTTGTCGACCAGAAAAAGTGGCCGGTCGACCAGTTGAGGTGGTCGGTGGACCATTTGTGCCCAGGAAGCCCAGAATTTTGCAGATATTTGCTCCAGTTGTTCCAGACTATCACAGATATTTCCAATTCAGATATTTCCAACCCAAAGCTCTTGAATTGCTATATATGGAAGATATATCTCATCTATTGCAAGGGTTAGAAAATTTGGGAGCTTCTCACACTAAAAGTCCTCTCTCTCTAGAAATTTTAGAGTTGAAAACTCTCACTCTCTCTAGAATTCTCTTTTTCTCCTCTTGTTTTTGACCCTTAAGCTTAGAATTCTCTACACTTTGCAAAGAGACCCTTAACCAAAGTTGATCACCATTGGGCTGAGGTCCCTTGGAACCTATTTTTGGGCTGTTGGAAAGTTGTTTGGCTCAGAAAAGAGGCTGATTTGCTGCTGTGCTTCAAAGGTAACCCCTTATCCCTTTTAAGCTCTTTGTGCACTATTGTTTTGCAATAATTTTCAACTACTTTGGGGCTATTTTTGGGGTGGTGTTGAACTACAAAAACCTCTATTTTTCAGTCCTAAAAGTTTTGGTTTGTACCTTGTTTGGCTAGGGGGTTGTTCTTCATTTTTGTTTCTTGGCTTGTGAGGCCTTTTGTGCAACTTCTCACCACCTTCAAATCCAACTTTTTGGGCCTTTTTACCACTAAAACTCAGAGGTTTTTCAGTGACAAAAACCATGTTTTGAGGTCCCAAATAGGTGGGGGTGGTCCCCCCTCCTCTTCTCTTGTTTGCATGTGTTGATGGCCAACCAAATGAGCATGTGTTTTTACTTCTTTGTGGCTTGGTTTCGGCTCATTTTTATGACTTTTCAGACCTTCCATAACTCTATTTTTGGCTTTCTTGGTCACCTCTTGCACGCTTATTGCGCTTGTAGTGTAATCCTACTTGTGGCCTTACAAAGTAGCATGTCTTTGTGCCTTGAATTTGCTTAGTTCAAGCATGTTTTTAGCCATTATTTGCCATGCTTTAACTCTGATTTTAGTTGGTGGGGTCACCTCTTGCTTGGTTTTTGTACTTGTAATGCAATCCCCCTTTGTACGCTTAACATGCATCATGCTTTATGCCTCTAATTCTAGCTTGATTTAGCTCTGTTTTAGCATGCTTTTGGCCTTGATTTAGCATGCTTAAGCTCTGTTCCAAGTGGTCTTGGTCATGTATGGCTTGCCTTGTAGGGCTATAGTGTAATTGGCTTTGCTAGCCTTGTGTTTGGAGACCCCTAGCATGCCTTATTGGTGATGTTTGTGTGATATGGCATCATTTGGTATGTAATTTTGGAGCATAAAATTCTGTCATACTCTCATGTTTATCACTCTTTCATTGTGTTTAACGGTTGTGCCATTATGCTTTGTTTGCAAGCTAATACATGAGCATATCTTTCTTACTATCTATGCTACAAGTCTAGCATGTTTTTGCCACTATTTTGACCTACCTTAGATCTATTTTGAATGGTTAGGGTCATTCGAGCATTACTTAATATGGTTGTAGTGTAAAGGGACTTGACTAGTTTTGAGTTTCAGGGCCTTTAACATGTTGTGTTGTATTGCATGTGTTTGGATCGGACGTTAATCCAAACACAAGAAACGAGGGACGTTTTATACTTGAAGTGATGAAATGTACCTCATTTCTCGGTCGCCAACGCCCTTGATTGTGTATGATAGGGTGGAGGCCATTATGTGTTATTTGTGCATTCATTGACATTGACTTATGGAAACTTGGCTTCTCAGCCATCGTGCATTGCAAGGCTCTATTGGTGGCCCGAGAGTCGAGTACCGCACTCCCTTGAGCTTGAGAAATGATAGGGAGGGTGGTTGTGCACACATATCTTGCAAATACACTGCTATGCCCCTTGTTGTTCTCTGTTGTAGCAAAACTAGAGCTCGGCAAATCACCTGGTAGCCCGACCAGTTTTTCTGGTCTACAACCCCTTTTCTGGTCGACAGCCCATACGAGGTTAGTGCACTTTTCAGAGATCAAATCAAATGCAAACAGAGGCAATTCTGGGCATATCAATGGATTTCTGAGCGAGGCGATTGAGCATGCATGCACCCCTCGCCCCGAGGACCTATTTTAACTGCTTTAGCTGCTTTACTTAGTTAGCTAAGTCGTCGGTTTTGTACTTAATTAGTTAATGTGCTTAATTAATCGATTTGTTTTGTAATAACTAGTTAACTAGGAATAGTTAATTAGTTTTGGTTTGTAATAATTAGTTTAATTAGCGTAGCTAGTTAGCTTATTATTCAGACCCTCTGTCGAGTGGACAAATGTTGTAATAAGTGTGTGTGTGTGTGTGTGTGTGAATGTCTTCCAACCCCACGTCTTTCTCCTTTTTATTTACTAGCTTTTGATGGTTAGTTTTAGGGCATGTTTCAATTAGCATACTTATGTTTGCATGCGTGCATCATTCATTTTGTCTTGCATGCACAGGGCTCGGCGCATCATTCAAACTGCATTGTATTTCAATACACTTTCTTGAATACGTGTTTCAGAGCATGTTATCAAGTGTTGCATTCTGTAGACACCCCATTTTTGACCGTCCTCAAGACTTTGACGTCATCGTTTGAGCACTCGATGATCATCCATGCTCGTGTTCGTTTTGAGTTCCCAAAGGTTTCGGCAGCGCGCCTTGCCTTAGGATCTCTCAACCTATCTATTTTGTGCTTGGTTGTGGACCAAGGACTTGTGGTTTTGCTTCTAAGGGAAGAGGGTGGCTTGTTAGCCATCCCTACAACCCATCGACCAAGCCTTGTGCTTGTTGGCCTTGTCTTCTTGCCATCGGCCATTGGTGGTGGTCGATCGGCACTCTTTTTGGACTATCAGCCATATCTTTTGGCCGAGACCTTTTTACCTGCCTTTGCAAATATTTTTCTTCCCGCTGGTGCCAGCTGTTGGTCACTTGGTGTTTCCTCCATACACGTGTATGGAAGGATTTGACCCAAGCTCTAGCTTGCTAAACAAGCTTGGGACTTGTTTTTCTATAAGAAGGGAGACCACTCTCCCTTTCTAGAGGTTCTGAAAATTGAGATACAGGATACATATATCTCTCTATATGTATCTCTCTCTATATTAGCCCTTGTTTATGCCTTAAAGTGAATGTTCTTCATACATTTTGCCTAGAGCCCCTTAGCCAAACCTCTTGACACTGGAGCTGAGGTTCCATAAGACTTGTTTTAGTATCCTAAGGTTGGTTTTGGCATAGAAAAGTTGCTGGTTTTGATGTTCTTCATGGGTGAGTCCCATATCCTCTTTTAAGCTTTGTTTTGCTTGAGTACTTGGCCATCCTTGCATATTATTTTAGTCCTTGCTTTCAACTGAAAATAGCTTTGCTTCTAAGTGCTTAACATGTTTGTTTAAAGCCCCTTTGGTGTTTGGGGGTGGTCTACCCCCTTTGAGCCTTATTTGGCCTTGTTTTGAGCCATCTCTTTTAGGCCTTTGGATCACCTTTATTTGGCCTCTTCACCACTAAATTCCAGAGGAATTTTAGTGGTGGGAATGTGGTTTTCAGGCCTCAAATAGGAGGGGGATGTCCCCCCCCTCCCTATCTCTTGTGTACCTGTGGTATTGGCTTACCAAGTTAGCATGTATTTCTATCTCTTTGAGGTCCATTTTAGCATGTTTTTGTGAATTTTCTAACATGTTATACATCTATTTTAGGATGGTTTGATCACTTGTTGCATGCTTAATATACTTGTAGTGCAATCCTCTCTATTGCCTTAACATGCTTTGTGCTTTAAGCCATTGTTTTAACATGCTTTTGGCTTTACTCAAAGAAGCTTTTGTTCATGTTTTACGATGCTTAGGCTCTGTTTGAAGTTGTTTTGGTCATGCATGACTTGTTTTGTATAGCCATAATGCATTCTAACTTGCTAGCTTTGTGCATTGAGTCCACTAGCATGCATTGCTTGGGATACTTTCATGATTTGGTATCATTTCAAATGTGATTTTAGTCCATGTTTCATGTTCATGCACTCACATTTGTCACTCTTTCAATGCTTTAAGGAGTTGGTTCTTTATGCCTTAAGAATGAGCCATTACGTATGCCATCTTGCCTAAGTTTTTGGGCTGCCATATCAGTGCATTTTTGGTGTTATTTTGACATGCCATAACTCTAATTTTAGTTGGTGAAGTTATCTCATGCTTGGTTTTTGGGGGGTGTAGTGTAATCCTCTTTGTTGGCCTTATATGCGTCATGTTTTGTGCTCACCATGTTAGCTTGTTTTGGCCTCATTTTGATCTGCATTGGGACTGTTTTAAGCCACCTTGCCCCTCTGGGGCTTGCTTGATAGGGCCATCGTGTAAGTCCCTTGGCTAGCTTTAAGCTTTAAGCCCACTAGCATGCTTTGTTTGTCATGTGTGCATCGTTTAGCCTCATTTGGAATGTGATTTCAGAGCCTACTTCACTACCACACTCTCACATTTTATACTCCTTCAATATGCTTGAGAGTTGGTGTCTTCATGCTTTGTTTGTGGACCAATTGGCATGTATGCTTGCATATACTCTTGGACTATATTTTCAACATACTTTGGCCATTGTTTTGGCATGCATAAGGTTTGTTGAAGATTGGTTTGGTCCATTGTGCATTGCATTGAATAGCCCTTGCTATGTTCATGATGATTAGCATGTTGTTTGCATGCTTGTTGTTGCATTACATTGAGTTTACATGCTTGTTGCATTGCCTCATGTTTTGCATGCTTGTGGTTGCATTACATTGAGTTTACATGCTTGTTGCATTGCCTCATGTTTGCATGCTCATGTTGCATTACATTGTTTGCATGCCATTAGCTTTGTTAAGTTGTGCATGCATTGCATTTTGTTTGGTTTGGGTGTTAAGCCAAACACGGGGAACGAGGGACATTTCGTACTTGAAATGACGAAATGTGCCTCATTTCTCGGTTGCCGACCCTCTTGATCAAGCATGATAGAGGTTAAGGCAATTTTATGTTTTTGTGTGCATTCATCTGACATTGATGTGTGCAACTTGGCCTCTTTGGCCATCATGCATTGAAATGCGTGATTGATGGCTCGAAAGCCGAGCACTACACACCTTTGGGCCTTAGACATGATAAGGGGTGTAGTTGCACACACATTTTCTTGCAAATACATTGTCATGCCTCTGTTTGTGCTCTGTTGCAGCAAAAAGGAGAGTTTGTAGGAAGCAGTGGCCGATCGGCTATCAAGTGTGCCGATCAGCTATCAATAATTGGCTGATAGCCTCAAAATTGGTTGATGACCTTTATCCTTTGGCCGATGGCTATACCTCTTGGCCGATGACCTCTCAGCATGTCCATGAGGTGAATCAGAAGTGTTTTGGAGATTGGCACAATTTTCAGAAGTCTAAAACAGTGCAAACAAAGGCAACATGAGGCATGGTAACGGATTTCTGAGCGAGCCGATCTAGCATGCATCTTCTAACTCTTTGAACTAAGTTGAGGCTTTGTAATTTGTAATTAGCTTTACTTGACTAGTTAGCTTTTGAATTTTTAATTAAACTAGTTAATTTGTTAATTAGTTAACGTGATGTAATAATTAGTTTAGTGTTAGCTATTTATTCAATTTGATTATGTAATAATTAGTCTAATTAGATAATTAGATTAGTTGCTTAGCTTAGCGTAGCTAGCTTAGTGTACTCATTCGGACCCTCCGTCGAGAGGGCCAACTGTTGTAATAAGCGTGCGTGTGTGTGATGCATGTCTTCCAACCCCCATTTCTTTCTCCCTTTTACTTAACCGCTTACGATGGTTAGTTTTAGGGCATATTTCAATTAGCATCCTTATGCTTCGCATGCATGCATTCATTCATCTGTCTTGCATGCACCAGGCTCCGCGCATCATACAAACTGCATCGTATTTCAATACCCATTTGAATACATGATTATCAAGTTGTATTTCACATGACATCTTAGACTAGCCGAGCCTATTTAGTTGCATTTTTTCATGTGTTGCATTAGGGATCTTAACATAGCTAGGATCATGCATTGATTTCTAACATAGCTTTTGTTTTGGCTCGGAGTACTAGGTAAGCTTTTACGTTTTAGCATCCTTGCATGCGTGTGAGTGTTGCCATGATAACATGCTTGCCATGAGGCTAACTGCTTAAGTGTTCAATTGCATGAATGCCTGTGGATAAAGGTTGGATTGCGTGAATTGGAACAATTCATCGAAGTGTGAGTTTTAAGCCCACTTGAGGTGGCAAAATCATATTTTTCCAAGCCCACTTAAGGGTGGCAAAACCCACGACTTAGCTTACTTGCGAGTAGCACTTTCAAACCATTTTCAAACAAACAAAACATGAGATATTTCATTCCAACTTAGGCGATCTAGTCTATACTTATATGTTGTGCGCATCACATAGTAAGCTAGCTAATAACCGGAAAAAGAACACATGTGCTTTGAAAAGCAACATATCATGCTTAGTAAAGGCCGATCTTTTGATAGGGAGAGCGGGGGTGCTCATTTCATGACCATCCCCCATCGTACCCAAGTTCCCGAGCTGAGGCAACATTGGTGATGATGGACACGTGGCCTTAGGCACGAGTCAAGGTTTCCTAAATTCCCCCCAAAATAAAATATTTAGGTGGCGACTCTGTATCTGGCAAAACAGTCCATGTTTGGCACTTCTTTACTAAAATCAGTTTTCCAAAACGATTTACCGGATTTGGACTCTTTGGTGATTTATCGGTCTTGCATTGCACTTTGCGAGATTAGATTCAGAACCGTGACATGGAGTCTGAACTGTAGTAGCTAAAGAACAAAACGATTTCGCGCCCTCGCGCACGGAGCCGGGATTTCTTCGGGCAGTCTACAGTTTCTGGTGACTCTGCTGAGAATTTAGAGAATTTGACTCGAACTCATGACATCGTGTTTTATCTACACTTATGTGCTTCTTTGCATTGCATTTGCATTGGTGCGCCTAGGACACCGTGTTCGTCGTCTGCTATTCCTAAACGGTTTGCCTTACGCTGCGAGCCATAAGGTTGACCGGTTACGGGCTCTGCCACGATGGGAGCACAAACCCCTGTTGTTACCGGGGCACCTTTTTTGACCATTCGACCTAGTACATATCGGAATCCATAGTGACTATCCCAAACTAGGACAGGTTGCTTACCCGATTATAGGTTGTTTGAAACCGCTGTGTGTGTAGTGAAACCATAGCTCCTGACAATTGGACAGGGAAACCCTACCCCTCCATAGGGGTGTTTTGGCTCTCACTTGCTTGCTATGTGCTTTTAGAGTGTGTCTCTGTAGGAATGCACGTATCAGTTTGCAAGTCTGGGTATCAGGCCTGAAGGCATCAGTATCAGTATTCGGGGAATCAGTTTTACCTGAGGGTATCAAATTCGGGGCAATGATTTGGGAACAGTGATCAGTGTTTGAGAACAACGTGTTCAGCTTACAAATATCAGCTGTGTGTTGTGTTAATTAAGCTGTTATGTTGTCCGTTTTTCTGCTTATTGTTTCCTTATTATGCTTTATTTATCATTTTGCAAGGTAGTTTAGCACAATTGCATCCGACCAGGCAGATATTACCCAAGCACTCTGGGTTAGAGGTCGCAGACTTCATCGATCCGAGAATTTGATAGACGGACAACCAGTGTTCCATTCTTTACCCCCAGTCACTAGATGAAGGTCAGTAAGGCGCAGTGTATCAGTACAGCGGTTACTAGATCAGTGGCCCTTATCCACCCCACCAGTGAACAGTTAGGCTGAGGTCTAAATTTCTACTGCAGGGACAGATATACTGATTGTTCAGATAAACCAGCACCCTATGGCAGGTCTTGAAGAGATGATGCGTCAGCTCCAGGAAAGTATGCAAGCCATGCAGTAGGATGCTGCCCATCAAGCAGAATTTGCCACACGCCAGGCCGAGGTTATGGCCCAACAGGCAGAGTTAATTGTCAGGCTACAGCAGCAAACCAGAGCATCTGCTTCACACCCAGCTCCTCCCTCACCAAGAGTTCCAATACTCGGGGTGACCGCAAACGTCCAGGAAAATACAGACGTTCCAACGGGGCCAGCTCCGCCCCCAATCCTACCCCAGCTGTCTAAAGCGCCGACCACTATAGTGGATACACCCTTTGAGTTCGAGCTGGATCCCACAGCGCTAAAAGTGAGCAAGCTAGAAAAGCTGTTCAAGAAGTCTCAAGGCGTGAAATCCATTCCGGATATAGAGGATGGATATACCGACTCGGCTGTGACTCTTCTTCTCTAGACTTCTCTCTCTTGCTCTCCTCCCTCTCTCTAGCCGAAAGTGTGTGTGAGTGTGTTATTTTTGCTTGCCAAGCTAGGAGGTGTTGGTATATATAGACAATTTTTGATGTAAAATGTCCTAAAAGCCCATTAGTTGGGAATGGATGGAAAGGTTAGGATTTGTTTGAAGTTTTAAAGAAATAGAGATGATTTGGGAGGCTTACTCATAGGTTTAGGCAACATTTAGTTGTAATGAAACTAGCTTTGGAATTAGCATCCTAGGTCTAGGGTACTAGGTTGGTGAGTTTCTAGATTTTCATGATGATAGACTTAGAAAATTGTATCCTCACTTCCTCCTAGAATGGCCGGCCCTAGGGAAGGGTGAAGGGGCATTTTTTTAATTAATTTAGGTTCTAGGGCACACTCCTCAAGGTGTATATATATATATATCACTTGATTGATGGTACATATAGTACAAGGGTACATGTACTAGTTTTTGAGGTAAGTTTTGAATTTAAATAAAGAGTGAGGGCTTGGAGTTAAATACATGTGTTGGAACCTTAGTCATGTAGAATTAAATTAAATTAGGTTAGGGAACCAAATCTGGCTAGAAAAATTCCTGTTTTACTAAAAAATATATATAAATATATATATATATATATAAAATGCTAACCGACAAGATCTGAAATAATTCAAGTAACCGAGGGGCTTTAAGAAAATAATTCAAATATTAGGGTCTTTAAAGTGAACACATATTTCAGGGGCTTCACATGTTTTCGCGTGGTCCTACGAAGACATGCCTGGAATCGATCCTGAGATTGTACAGCACCAGATCCCTCTTGACCCAGAGGCCCGACCTGTCAAACAGAAACTCAGAAGGATTCGCCCGGACTGGGCCCTCAAAATTAAGGAAGAGGTCACCAAGAAAATTGACGCAGGGTTCCTACTGGTATCTGAATACCCAACTTGGTTGGCCAATATAGTTCCGGTGCCGAAGAAGGACGGCAGAATTTGGGTATGCGTAGACTTCAGGGATTTGAATAAAGCCAGTCCAAAGGATGACTTTCCTCTGCCGCATATCACTGAATTAGTGGACTTCACTGCTGGGCATGCGTTGCTCTCATTCATGGATGGGTTTTCAAGCTACAATCAGATATTGATGGCACCCGAAGACCGGGAGAAAACTGCTTTCACCACCCCGTGGGGAACCTATTGTTATAGGATGATGTTGTTTGGGCTGAAGAATGTTGGAGCTACGTATCAACAGGCTGCTACCACAATCTTGCACGACATGATACGTAAAGAGGTTGAGTTGTACGTGGACGACATGATCGTCAAGTCCAAGGAAAGAGAGGGCCCCTACACCGCCTTGCAGAAATTCTTCCAAAGGATCAGAGAGTAACGGTTGCGGCTAAATCCTCAGAAATGTACCTTTGGTGTTACGGCAGGGAAAATGCTAGGGTTCTTGATCACACAGAGAGGTATCGAGGTCGATCCTTCCAAAATTAAGGCCATCTTAGAAACGCCACCACCGAGGACTGAAAAGGAGGTGCGAGGCTTTCTGGGTAAAGTGCAATTCATAAGACGGTTTATCGCAAAATTAACCTTGACTTGTGAACCACTCTTTGGTCTCCTGAAGAAAGGAAAGAAGTTCCAATGGGACGGCTGATGCCAAGCCGCTTTTGAACAAATCACGCAATATTTACAGAACCCACTTGTGTTGTCACCGCCTGAGCCGGGGAAACCGTTGATTCAGTACCTTTCAGTGACTGAAACTACAATGGGCTGCATGCTTGCACAGGAGTCTGAGGACAAAGTGGAGAAGGCTATCTACTATCTGAGCAAGAAAATGCTGGATTACGAGACCCGCTACACTCCACTGGAGAAGGCTTGTCTGGCCTTGGTATGGGCTACCAGGAAGCTGCGACACTACCTGTTAGCTCACTCTATAATACTGGTTTCGAGATTAGATCCCATCAAATATCTTTTCAAGAAACCAGCACTTACGGGTAGGCTAGCCTGTTGGTTGCTTCTGCTTTCCGAATTTGATCAGAAGTACATGACGCGCAAGTCGGTGAAACGGAGAGCGGTAGCAGAGTTCCTAGTCGATCACCTAGTTGAAGGGGATGAAGCAGTTGAGTACCTATTCCCAGACGAGGCCATTCTGCATGTCGAAGAAGAGACTTAGACGATGTACTTTGACGGAACGTCAAACCAATATGGGTATGGGATAGGGGTGTTACTGATAGCACCCAACAATTCCCTCATACCCTTAGCATTCAAACTCCGGTTCAAAGTGTCGAACAATGAGGTAGAGTATGAGGCATGTTTTGCTGGACCTGAAGTCACCCTAGAGCTAGGGGCAAAACGGTTTGATGTCATCGGGGACTCAAACCTTGTTATATCTCAAGCTAAAGGAGATTGGAAAGTAAAAGAAGAAAAGATGAAAATCTATCACCAGGCCTTGGACGTTCTGATTCCTCAGTTTGAGAAACTGAATTTTGCTCATCTATTAAGAGAGAACAACAGGTTCGCTAATTCATTAACAACTTTATCTTCTATGATAGACATCCCTTTCAGAGTCCGGATGCGTCCGATCATCATCGAACAGAAATTCGTGCCGGCCTACGAGCTGATTGCTTCCATAGATGTGGTACAAGATGAGAATCCCTGGTACTACAACGTCTGGAACTTCTTGGAGAAGGAAGCGTATCCACCAGGGGCAAATGCCAAAGACAAGAGGGCAATTCGAAGAATGGCTGCTCAGTTCATTGTCTGCGGGGGTAAACAGTACAATAGGGGTCATCTCGGGATGCATAAGCTGTGTGTTGATGCTGAAGAATCCAAGTGCCTGATGGAGGCCATCCATGGAGGAGAGTGCGGAGCACACATGAACGGGGTGATGCTAGCCCATAAGATCCTTAGACAAGGTTATTACTGGTCCACCATGGAGGTGGATTGTATTGGCTTTGTCCGGCGCTGCCACAAATGTCAGATCCATGCAAACCACATGAACATCTCGTCGTTGAAGCTGTACAACATGACTTCGCCATGGCCGTTTTTAGTCTGGGATTGATGTAATTGGGGTTGTCACTCCGAAAGGGTCCAATGGACATGAGTACATTTTGGTAGCGATAGACTACTTCACGAAATGGGTTAAGGCCCAATCTTACGCGGTGTTGAAGGCATCGCATGTCGCTAAGTTCATCAGGAACAACATCATCTGTCGTTACGGGGTCCCGAATGAGATTATTTCGGATAATGGTTCCCACTTCAAGAAGGAGGTGATCGACTTGTTGGAGAAGTACAATGTGGCTTTTCATAAGTCGTCTACATATCGGCCACAGACCAACGGACCAGTTGAGGCCACCAACAAGAACATCAAGCACATTCTGCAGAAGATGGTGGAAACCTACCGGGACTGGCCAGACAAACTGCCATTTGCTCTGTGGGGCTACCGGACTTCAATTCGAACTTATACTGGGGCCACTCTGTATTCCTTGGTTTATGGGATGGAGGCTGTTCTACCTATCGAAGTTGAGGTTCCGTCATTATGGGTACTGGCTGAGTGTCAGATAGCTAGGCAAATTGGCAGCAAAACAGGTTCGAAGAACTCATGCTCTTTGATGAAAGAAGGCTGAAAGCACTGTATCATGTCCAGGGTTATCAACGAAGAATTGCCAAGGCTTTCAATAAGAAGGTTAAGTCCAGGAATTTGAAAGAAGGGGATCTTGTGCTCAAAGACAACCGAGCTTCCATTCACGACCCTAGGGGCAAGTTCAGACCCAATTGGACTGGCCCTTACATCATCAAGTCTATCTGGTCGGGTGGAGCTGTCGTTCTGATGGACCTAGATGGCCTAGAGTTCTCCCAACCGATCAACATGGACAAGTTAAAGAAATACTTTCCCTGAGTGGCTTGCTAGGCCAAAAACCCGAAAGGGCAACCTAGGTAAAAGTTAGAGCATGAAAAATTTGAAATAATAAAAACTGAGCTCGCAAGGTTGAAAATCCAGAAAGAGCGGCCTTGGCAAAAGTTAGAGTGCAAAAGGAGGGTGTTAATACACGAGTGAACCTGACCTGAACTACGTAAGGCTTGATTCCCATCTTTGGGATACGTAGGCAACTTCATTCTGAAGTCCATCCATAAACACTTCCCTGATCAACTTTGTCCATGTGTTCATGTTTGGTCATCTTCGTCTATTCTACAGTCAAGAGCTCGGTTGTGATCTCCAATGCATTGCTATTCAGATTAGGGGCAACTTTCCAGTTGTGGGGATCCGGGGTTATACATCTCAGTGATAGATCTCAGGCGTGTCCAGTTCTGATCCATATCGAAAATGGTTTTGAAAAGTTTTAATAAAAGTTGATTTTGCTCAAATTAATCTTTTACGACTTAGACCATTTTTGGACCAAACTAAAAACTTTTAGTACCCACAACCTTCAAATACATTGATTTCAGTACAGAGTTCTCCAACTCTTGAATACAATTTGAAGTTACTTTTATTACATTCATAAAGAAAACTTGAAAGTACTGATAAAGCAATAAATTCAGGGCATGAATAAGTCAGGTGTTCCTGTGCCACCTCCCAGAGCTGGTCGAAGCCTCTGATATCAAAGTAGGCCCAGCCTGCGCCTCTTCATCAAGCCCAGCTATGTGCTCATCAGAGAAGGTGCAACTGAAAATGGGAGCGGGGGCCAGAAGCTCTCTCACCCTCCATGTTGTAGCATACCGAGCTAGTTGTGCGCCTCGGACCGGAAATGCAACAGGGTACTCTATCCCCTTTTCCGGGCAAGTCTGATCATGTCCGAACTGGCACAGGAATCGGAATAAAAAGTAAATGACACTGTGTGTCAGGTCGATCAACTGAATCCCGGGCTGGAGAGACATGATGTAACTCATCGCCGGCAGATTGAGCCAAGGTCAGCGCCAAGCAATATTGGTAGCGGATAGACTGCACATCCATTCAGACCACCAACCCTCATCAGGGGCATCGACTAGACATCGCCGGAAGAAATAGCCGCGAGCTGAATATGCTGGGCATGAGTCCACAACCTTCAACTTGTCCATCAACCATATCTGGGAGGGATTGAAAAATGAGAGATTAAAGAATAGAGAGGTGTACGTGGAGAGAAAAGTGAGAAAAAGGGTTTTGAGAGAAAAATCGAGCCAAAGGGCCGAGTGATGTGAGAAATATATGTGAGATGGGGTGGGAAACAATACCTGCAGTAGTAGTGGACTCCCCACGAATCTAGTCGTCTCTCGGTGATGAAAAGCATCTAAACCCATCAATGTCTCAGCTAGTGTCATGGCGATACAGCTCTTGCCCTCTCTTAAGCCCTAGGCAACCTCAATCAACCAGACGCTAGACCCTCCGGTGCCTGAGGCAAGCAAGAAATGAGATAGCATGCACAAGCAAAGAGCATGTCGTCGAAAACCCTGCCAATGATGATCGCCGCGGTCGCCGGCATCAGAAAACCGGTAAACCAAGTTGGGGATGTCCAATTCCCAATTACGGATCAAAGACCGAGCATCATGCATAGTGAACCTGCACATCCGTCCTAAGGCTTGGATGTGGCCGAAGCGGAATTGTGGTAAGATTTCTTCGTTGCGCTCAGACTCCATCAAAGCTTGGAAGTCTTCGAAAGTGGGGCACATCTCTTGTCTGCCAAAGTTAAAAACGTGTGTAATCAGATTCCAACACCTTGCCGAGGCATGAAGGAACGGAAAACGCAGCGGGGTGCGACTTAACGTGAATAGTGCATTTATTTTGAAGCCCCAGGAATTTAGCTTTTCCGAGCCATCTAAGTTGGCAATCCAATTTGTGAGATTTTGGACAAGAAATGCTTCCATTTGGTGCAAAAACTGAGCTGAAATGGAGAAACTACGAAGTTGGGGCTTTTGTAGAAGATAAGATGTTGAGTGGAAGACAGGTGGCAGCATTCTGGAGGTTCTTGCCATTTTTGGCCGATCGGCCAAAAGTGGTGCCGACTGACCATCTTTTTAGCCGATCGGCTAGTAATGTTGGCTGATGGTCATTTCTTGTGGCCGATGGCCTCTCACCTTGGCCGATGGCCTCTCCTCTTGTTCTATGAACTGTCTATGTATTGGAGGTGTTGAGAATTGGAGACTTGTTCCACTTCAAATACCTTTCGGTGATGATTTTGCGAAGTCACGCCTGTGTTACTCCAATTTGTTTATCGAGTTGTTGTACTTTTGTTTATTGAGTTGTATTTCATGTTCTTTAGTCCTTGTCTTGCTTATCGAGTTGTATTTACATTTGGTTAGCATGTCAAGTTCTTTGTTTTGCTTATCAAATTGTTTTGTTGTCAGTCGGTTCACTACCTGATTAATGCAATTCGAGTGTTTAGTTTTCAAAACAAAATTCAGTCTCATTTACATTGTTATGTAATGTGATGCGATGCGATGTGATGCGATGCGATGCTTTGCTTAGAATGTACAAATGTAATACTTTTTCAACAAAAGGAGTTGTTTTATTCCATCATGTTTTCTTTTGCAAAAGTACATAGTTTTGAAGAAAATAAAACCTTCATGACGCAGTACAATGTGCAAAACTACTAGTAGAAAGAAAAATGAAGCAAAAAATAAAGAGCAACATCTAGATCGACACCAGTCACCTCAAGCATGGGTGTCTCTCCTCGTCCTCTTCCTGGACGAAAGTCCAAGATCGTAACCGTCGGCTCCGCTGCCAGAGTCTGACTCCGAGCCATCTCCACCCTCATCCTGAGATGAATCTGCCTCTGCATCAGACTTGTCATCATCTGGGGTGGGCGCCCGTGAGCTACTCCCAGAGTGAGTACGCCTGTTCTACTATGGCTGCGTGCTGAAATCCCTCGTCCTGCTCTCCCCGCTCCTCGGGCAGGTACAGAAGGTCCTGCTGAGGCACCCCCAGTAGCCAGTATCTGGAATGGGGCCTGAAAAGAACAATAGGCAAATGCATTTGTTATGCTATGCGAAGCCGAGTATGGTATCGAATGCAGCGTATGAGTACAGTGTATGAATGCTGTGAGCAGTGTATGATTACAGTGTATGAATGTCGTGAGTAATGTATAATTACAGTGTATGAATGCGTTTAGCAGTGTATGATTGCAGTGTATGAATGTTGTGAGCAGTATATGACATACAGTGTGTCAGTGCCGTGAGTGGTATGTGAGTGCAGTGTATCAAGTGCCATATTGATAATGTGATGTATCAGATCAGTATGGAACAGCTCATGCAAAGTTTTGAGACTGAGGTTGAAAGAATTTACTGGGATACTATAGATACTCAGTAGGTCCATACTCCTCTGAAGCATCCCCATCACCAAGGCTGTCAGCTCCAGCGCCTGCCTAGTGTACGCGATCGAAGCCTGCAAAAATTTTGAAATAACTAGTATTATGAGAGATATCAACTGAAATGAAATGACTGTACAGGATGAAAAGTATAGCACGTACCGGGGTCGAGCTGCGAACTCCGACAAGTTCATGACCAGCCGGAGGAGGAGCGATGGGTATCTGATAAGTCTCTCCACCCTGTCCTCAGCATGTCATGGTGGTAGGCAGCTCTGGCCACTCAGCTCTCCGTCCCCTCCGGGACCCACTCCTGTCACGGGCCTGAGTCACTCTCGATGCTCCCGCTCCTCCCACAGGAGCTACAGGCCTCTCCCTCTCGACTCGACGAGCACTGGCCAGAGGTCGCATAAGATAAGTCTGGATGAAGATGGTGTAGTCGCCCTCATCTCTGAAAAAGTCAGCGTCCCAGCCGATAGTGAAGTCGGTTATCTCCTCTGGGGTGTACCTCTCCGTATGCCTCATATGGGTGGGAGGTGGCCTCGGAACTGTCTGCTCGGGTAAACCAAGGGTCTGATGCAGGAAGCGCTCTCCCAAGTACCAAGCCCGGCAGACCGGACCCTCCAGCAAGACTCGAAATCGGGCAGTCTCCCGAGCACCCATGTACTGGTCTCTGACTGCATCAGGCAACATGGCCCAGGGTTGCCACGTGATCTGCAAGTGGTAGGATATACAGTTTGTTATCTACTATCGAAAGTACAATGTAAAACGAAGCTTAAATGAACTATAATGTTTGAAATACCTCTGCTGCAGCTATGGTGTCGCAGTATCTGCAGAAGAACAGGAAAGACTCCCGTGGCCTCCGCTCGCACCTCACGTCATATCGGTGAGAATATGGAACAACGAGGGGCATCTCCACCTTCGGCTCTGGAGCAAGCCTCGGCAAGTAAGCATACACCCACAACTACAGAATGTAACAGGGTAAGAATGAGTATTTTTTTATGAGTAAAAGCAGTATGCAGATGAAGTAGAAATCAGAGAATGGTGTGCGATGTATTGTGCAATGTGTGCAGTGTGCAGCCAGTGTATAGCAGATTGCTTGTGTGCAGTGTATGTGTTGTACAGATAATGTAAAGCAGAACTGTAAAATAGAAAGGGAAGGTGTACCTCCCAGGCTCGCTAGTAGCCTCCTAGCAGATGTCTGCTGCGGCGGGATGAGAAACCTATGTACCCATACAATGTGGCTAGGCCTGCGCCACCCCAATCATAGCCCCGGATCCGGGTCACGTCCACCAGTGCGTTCAGCAGATAGAGGCCAATAGTGTTCGCCCGATCGGCGAAGAGTGTAGTGCCCAGCAAGAACATGAGGAACCCTCGGGCATACTGCTCGGGCATATGAATTCGCACGTGCGGTCGTGGCCCCTGTTTTGGGCAGTCCGAATTCAACCCAAAATTTAGCAAAGTTACAACATCTCAAGGCCCAAAAATTGGGAAATTAAGACAACATAATGGTATAATCATCACATCAACATGGATTACACATTCAATCAAGCCTTTAATTTCTTAAAACTCATGAACACAATCCAATTCCATGGAATTTCCAATTTCCTCACACCTACATACATACATATGGCCATTTGTTTACATAGATGAGCTCAAACATAACAATTGAAAGGATGGAATGTAATTCCCTACTAGATAGTTCAAGTTAAGTCAAAACAATCAACAGTTAAGACTATCTTGCCAATTAGCCAACACACATACACAAGATCACATTTGCAACCCTAGGTGGTATGAATGAAAAGGAAATTCTTACCCAACTCCAGGAAAAGGTTGGACTTGGGGAATTAAATTTACCTTGAGTTTAATTCTCTTAAATTCTTCTCAATTCCAATTTTCTTGTTTGATGAAGCTTTCCTCTTGATCCTTTCTCTCCAACTCTCTTCTTCTCTAATTCTCTCACCCAGGAGATATTTTAAGGAATGGTTTCTAAGTCAAATATGTAAAGAACATAGATATATATATATATATATATATCTA
>NW_021024632.1:901241-948983 GCF_004153795.1 Camellia sinensis | reverse complement strand
GCACACTGTTCTGCTTTCTGCATCAATCTGTGTATTCTGTATTCTCACCTGCCATTATCTTACTTTTCCACAGTTATGGATGCATGCCTATTTCTCGACACTAGCCCATGAGCTCGGGTTGAGACACCTCTCAGGTCCCTTACTCACACCGATATGACGGGAGATGCCATGCCGAGGCCCCGGAAACCCTACCATATCTTTTTTCGGCAATTACTTTGACACGGGTGCGGACGACCGAGGTGAATCCAGAACTCTCAGTTCTTTATGCTTTCAGCTTCAATTCATTTGCGTATCTAATTGCAAACTAATCAATTCATGCACCTGCTATCCGCAGTCACTTGGCCAGACCTAGTTAGCGATGCCAGGGTTCTCTCGGTTTAGTTTGCTGGGGCATGGGCCGTCTCCCCGGTATCGGATCCTGTTTGGAGGGACCCGGTTTGGTAGAACCTGGTTTCTCGAAAGAGCGCTTCATGCGCCAGACACTGGGCCATCCCCTTCAGGCAAGTCCTTCACGCCTCCATCAGACATGCGCACCATAGAGAGTCTCTCTCCCCTAGGAAGGTTAGCGACCTCATGCAGGGTGCCGACGTGAACCTTTTTTCTTGAGGAGGGGGAGTACATCAAATACCTCCATACATATCTGATGCTCCCATGACAGGTGGTCGTGTCCCTAGAGGAGAGGCTGTTAACATTTCCTCGTCGAGCAGCGTCGAGCTGCAGACATCCCCTCGACAAGCCAGGGCAGAGCATCGAAAGGTGGGGCTAGGGGATTGCCTCCCACTAAGGCAGTGTGATGGATGGCCAAGATCCTCCGATAGAGTTGACAGTTGGTGGTATGGGACACCTTATTAGATTCCACTTGAGCCCCCAATGCCAGATCATCGATATGTTAGGGCTTTCTGACTCAGCACCGGTATGCATACAACTTTCATTTATTTTCGGCTTCTTTCAGATATTTGTTCGTTTCGGTTTAGTCATGGGCTTTATCTTACATTGCAGCCCTCCCGTAGGATATGTCGAGCGTTGCTCAAGGCGATGGCCTCACTTGAGAGTATGGTCTTGAGGAGAGAGACCATAGCTTAGCTCCCACGGGATTTCCGGTATTTTCCAGTTTTTCCTTGCATTACAATACTTTGCTGATATCTCGAAATAAACAACTTCTTGCCTCACTCTTGATCTGCACCTCTTTTCTTTGTTAAAAAAACCACTTCTTGAACACTTCATTGCACTGATTCACTGTAATGTATAAGAATCCACATCTGATACGACATACTACATGACACTTGTGTTTGACTTCCTTGCGCATACTCTACTACCACACTTGTATTATATACTTTACTGATAATTCAAAACTGTCTTTTTCAGGTCACACCCTTGGAGACAAGACCTTCTGAGCTTATTCTGAGCGGTAAGAGACAGAAGGTTCCGGTACACAGTCGAGGGAAGACGTCGGGCGGCCTATCAGACGTGTGAAGAGCTTAGTGAAAACCTTGTACCTTTTTTTTGAAAAAGAAACCATGTGGAATGAAAACAACTTTTTGATTGAAAAAAGTGTTACATTTTTACATTCTGAGTTATCGCATCGCATCGCCAATCGCATCAAAACACAACATGTAAATGAGATTGAACTTTTTGAAAAAATTGCACGCTCAAATGGCATTGTCTTAAATTAGGGTGGTGACCACACCAACAACTTGAAAAACCAAAAACAACTCAATAAGCAACAAACAAGACCTTGACAGGCCAAACCAAATAATTACAACTCGATAAACAAATAGGCAACAACTCGATAAGTAAAACAACCAACTCGATGATGAAAGCAAATTCAAACAAAACGAGTAAAACTGAACAACAAAAACGCAATCTGAAATAGAACAAGGCACAAATTTTCCCAGCACTTCCACATTTCAGGAGGACCAGAGGCTGTTTGCTGGAGAGAAGGAAGTAGTTTGTCCGGCCACCTACAAGGCCTGTAGGCCACTCAAGGATGTGTTGGCCCACTTAAAATGGGCCAGTCGGCAGTTAGGGTGGCCGGTCGGGCTACTTGAATGGCCGGTCCGCCAGTGAGGCCAGGAACCTCCAGATTTTGCCACCTGTCTTCCACTCACCCCTTATCTTTACAAAAGCTCCAACTTCGTAGTTTCTCATTTCAATACTGTTTTTACCCCAAATGGAAGCCTTTCTGCCCAAAAACTCTCCGAGTGGCTTGGCAGCTTGGATGGCTCAGAAAGTTTGAATTTTCAAGAGTTTAAGAAAATAAATGCACTATCACGCTGAGCCGCAACCCCGTTGCCCTTTTTCCATTCCCTCCATGCCGCGGCTAGGTTGGTTGGAATCTGGTAACTCAGTCTTTACTTTGGTGGACAAGAAGCTATGTCCCCACTTTTGAAGATTTCCCCATCTTGATGGGAATCTTGGCCGTGATGAAGAGATCTTGCCCCATTCCTCATTGGCTACATCCAGGCCTTTAGGACGGATGTGTGGGCTTACTTTGCATGACGCTCGGTCTTTGATCCGCGACGGGGAGTTGACACCCCAAGCTTGATTCATCGATTCTCTGACGCCGGTAACCGCGGTGATTATCATTGCAGGGTTTTCGGCGACAATGCTCTCTGCTTGTGCCTGTTATCATCCAATTTCCTTGCTTGCCCCTTGGCTTGGGAGGGTCCAGCATTCGTTGATTAAAGGCTGCCCAAGGTTTGAAAGAGGGGCAAGAGCTGCAATGGCATGGCGCTAGCCGTAGACTCTGGATGTTTTTGGAATGTTTTCCATCACCGGGAGACGACAGGCGTTCGCAGGGAAGTCCACTACTCTTATATGTAATGTTTCCCACCCTTACTCACGTGTGTATTTTCACATCAACCGGCCCTCAGGTTCTATTTTTCTCTCAAAACCCTTTCCTCACTTTTCTCTCCACGACACCCTCTCTATTCTTTAACTCTCTCATTATTTTTCATCTCTCCCAGATATGGCTTGATGGACAAAGTTGAAAGTGGTGGAACTCATGCCCAGCTGTAGACGCCCGAACTCGCTCTGCGCGCAAGGACGCGAATTGTAGTTCTAGCTACTACAGTTCGGACTCCTATCACGGTTCTGAATCTAATCTCAACAAAGTACATGTAAGACTGATAATCACCAAAGAGTTCAAATCTGGCAATTGGTTTTTGAAAATCAATTTTGAATCAAAAAGAGCACAAACATAGGACTACTTTGCTAGATTCAGAGTCGCCACCAAATATTTTGTTTTGGAAAATTTAAGAAAACCTGACTCGTGCCAAAAGCCACGTGTTCCGTCATCACCAAGTTGCCTGGCTCGGGAACTTGGGTACGAGAGGGTGGAAGGTCCTGAGAATGAGCACCATGCTCGCCTGATCAAAGGATCGGCCTCTACTAACATGATATGTTGTTTTTGAAAACACATGTGTTCTTATCTGGTTATTAATCTAACTTACTATGTGATGCGTACAGCCATAACAAGTATGAGACTAAATACTTGATATGGAACAAAACATCTCATATTCGTTTTTCGAAAAAATGGTTGGAAGTGCTACTCGCAAGGAGGCTAAAACGCGGATTTGCCACCCTCAAGTGGACTTAGAAAAACATGATTTTGCCACTCTCAGTGGGCTTAAAACTCACAATTCTGATGAATTTGTTCCAATTCAAGCAATAAAGCCTTCATCCACAAGCATTGTAATGACCGACCCTCGTATGTGTTCTTGGTATATTTTTAGTCCTTATTCTGGTGCATTTAATGCTTACTGTGAAATTTTATGTGAAATTAAGTTTAATTAGTGAACCTTATGAATATAGATCCATATATGTCTAACAAGAGAACAATCTATTACAATTCGAATGTTTGAGATAAAAAATTGGAAGCCTTAGCAGCTTAATTATCTGAATTGATACATATTTGAGATAGCATGATTTTAGGTCATAATATGATTTTCTGTGAAATTTCATTTGGACGATTAAACTATTAAAATTTTGTCTTTCATTTCACCTTCGGCTGGACATAACAGGCTAAGTTTCTTGGATGCCTACCGCAGTTATCATCAGATTTCCATGCATGGCCCCGACCGAGAAATCACCTCGTTTACTACACCAAGGGGACTCTTTTGCTACCGAGTCATGCCTTTTGGTTTGAAGAACGCCGGGGCAACTTTTCAGAGGATGGTGACCAAGATGTTTGCTCCTTTACTGGGCCGGACAATGGAAGCCTACATTGATGATATGGTGGTTAAAAGCCGGCATCAGGCAGATCATTTGTCCGACTTGGCCGAGATGTTCGCCATTCTCAAAAAGCACAAGCTACGCCTGAATGCGTCTACGTGTGCCTTCGGCGTGGGATCCGGAAAATTTTTGGGATTCCTAGTCACGAACCGAGGTATCGAAGCAGACCCTACACAAATCCAAGCCGTGCAAGAGTTAAAACAGCCTAGCTCGGCAAAAGATGTGCATCATCTGGCCGGAATGGCCGCCGCGCTTAATCAATTTATAAGCCGGTCGTCAGATCGCTCCCGCCCTTTCTTTCAGTCCCTAAAATCTAAGTTCTCCTGGGATGAGGAGTGTGACCAAGCCTTGGCCGAGCTCAAGGAGTATTTGTCTTCAGCGCCACTGTTGGTCACACCGGAGCCTGGAGAAGAGCTTTATCTTTATTTGGCCATATCACAGCATGCAGTCAGTGCGGTGCTTGTCCGGGCTGAAGGAATCAAGCACCTCCCCATCTTCCTATGTTACATGGACTCTTCAAATTAAATCAAATACCCGTGTCGGACACCCGACACTCGGACAAGGGTATGGGATATGTGTCGGATACTTTTCAACGGATACTTCTTATATAATTGTATATAACACTATTATTATATGTATATATTGTTATATAATTGCTATAAATGTCATTTTGACACTATAAGTTACATATAATACCATTTTATCTCACATATTAGATTAAAAATATAAAAATATGACATTTTTTTGCAGAGTCCGCGTATCCTTAAATTTATGATTTGATGAGTCCGACCTCTAGATACATACCCGCACCCGACACCCGTACCCGAGTCCATGTAACATAGGTTTGAATTACTTTGTAATATTATTATATATGATATTTTAGTATATTTATAATAGATATGTGAAAAATTATATTCATAAGTGTTCTAGAATTGAAAATATGATGGAATGACATATCTGATAACTGATTAAATTTTATCACTAAAGACATTTTTTGGTTAAGCTATTGCCTACACAATCTTTCAGATGAGGATTGGAATATTGGAGGTTAATAGAAGATTTCAGAACCTTCTAAAAAGTTTGAGAGAATGCAAGGATATTGTATAGAATTTTAGAACATATATAAAATACTATAAACTAGATTCTAAATAGTTATGGAAAGTTGTGAAGGGTTTCAAGAGAATTTTACACACCACATTGATTGTATATATTAGATTGTTCCTACTCAGGTCAAGGTTGTTTACATAAAAGAGAGACCTCATTTGACCAAATTAGGGATGGTTATTTCCCTCCACTGTGCTCCATCCCTACATCCCGTCCCGAATTTTGCTTCCCGTGTCCCAATTATATTTATTAAATATATTTATGTGTATAATATATAATTTAAATGATATCGATGATAACTAATTAAATGACACCACAAAAGAAATATATTTTGGCAACGCCCTGCTCTTATTCATTGTTTCAATTGGAATGTATTCATCTCGACTCAATATATAGTGTTATTGTCCAGGGAACAGGAACAATGGGCTTAGTGTGATAGTTGCTCCAAATGGTGGAGGTTGCCTGTGGATGTTCTTATCCCTCCAAAGTGGGCATGGTTGGACAATATTTGGGATCCAAGTAGGTCAGTGAAATTTTGTCCTTAATTTTAGTTCTTTATATTTGGTGAAGACAATTTGTGAGCAAACTCTTTTGGTAGTGGGCAAATCTTTTTGGTAGTTTTACCAGAGATATGGGATCATATTTCTGTTCCATTCATTCAACTTTTTTGTTTTATCTTTTCATGTGGAGTGAGGGGGTTGGTAACCCATTGTTGCCTTATGACCAAAACGTGCTGTAGATCGAGTTATGAGGGCACTTCCTAGAGTGACATTTACTAGGTTGGGAGTTTAAGTGAGCTAAGGTAGAGTTTAGCTATTTTTACATGAATTTTGTAATTTTTTTAGTGTTTGGCTGTGAAACAAAGGGTGAAAATAATTATTTTTTAATGTCCTCATTTCCTGTGTGTTTGCAGATGTTCATGTTCTGCACCAGATGAGATGAATCCACAGGAACTGGAAAATCTTCTGAGTGTTGGCAATGGTATGGATCAAGTTTGCATTGCGCCTTTATAAACTTATGATGATCATGGTTTTAAGAAGGTGATTTTGAGAATTAAAAGAGACATAATGATCCAAATGTTTTGCAATTTAATGGTTCTAAACGTGTACTTGCATGCATCCACTTGGGTATTTGATCATGTGCTTGTTGCATCATTGAGGCTTTATACAGATGTACTATATTTTTATGAAATCGGGTTGAGTTTTGTGTGGATTGAATTCCTTATATACCGTTTTTATTGTGATAGAAAATTTATATAAAGTTGGAGAATAAGTCGGTCCTACGGTCTTGTCAATTTTAGATAAAACAAGTCTAATGGCCGTATGAGTTGACATACAATTTTTGATATCTTCAAAACTCATCTTGCAATATTCCAAACCCGATTCTTGTTACAAATCACTGGTCTGGCTTTTAGTTAATATGAAGTTTTCCAATGCATTTTATTCTATGAAATTGGATATGTTGGTTGTATTATTTTTTCCCTAATCGATCTTGACATGCCTGGTCATACTTGCTACCCTCTTCTTTTTTTTCTTTTTTAATTAAAAAATGTTTTTCTTTTCCTTGTCCAGATTTTAAGAAGTTGAGAATCATAGAAAGCACCAAGGTAGACAAATAACATGAGCCTTCTGGATTAGATGCTCTGGCCAATGCTGCAGTCTTAGAGGACATTGCAAATGACTTAGGTGAGCCATCAGCGGGAACCACTACAAAACATCCCTGTGATCATTCTGGCTGCAGTTGCATTGTGTGCATTCAACTTCCAAGTGGAAAGGGAAAGCACAAGTCCACTTGCACATGTAATGCTTGCTTTTCTTTAAAATGCCCCTTTAAAACCTTCACGTCTGGCTAGAAGACAAGACAAATAGAAATGGATAGAAATTCTAGACATGCATTGGCAGCTATAAATCAATCAGAAGATGAAAGCAACCAGAAAAATATAATTCCTAAGCATGTCGGTGAGACCAACAAAGGACGTTTAGACTTGAATTGCCAACCTAGCCGCGAAGAAGACACATTGATAGAAGCAACCGGTTGAAACATGACGAGACTTGTTCGGGAAGCAAGGCATAACAGACTTGAAAACTTAGGCCCATGTTTGCTCTCACAAGCTGTGGGTGAGATTGAAGGCTACCCACTTGATGAAGCATGTTCTTCATCTTTAGCTGGGGAACATGAGAATGAGGGCAGTAAAAGGTAAATGAGCTTTAATTTGGAATAATTTAATTTTCTTTCAAATATTTCTTCCTTTTAAATTATAGATGTGACTGCTATATTTCTCCCTTTTGAATTTATAGATGTATTTCTTGTTCTATCTTTTGATGTTTTGGCCAGTAGTTCAGTCTGTGTGTGCTTGCTTGTTGGTTTTTGGATTTTTTTTTTTTGCCCATACCTAGTAGCCTATAGTGCATGAGACCTTACCCTGTGCAGAGAAGCTATTCCATGACTTCTTTTTTTTGGTAGATATATACATGGATTGTATACTAATTTCAATTTAGTAATTAAAATGCAAGTAAAAATCGAAACTTTTTACTCTATGCTACAACCAGTAATGGATAGGTCATATCTTTTATTGTATCTGTTTGTAACATGATACATGAAAAATATTATGTGAATTAGTGTTACAGTAATTTACATCACTTCGGCTGCTCAACTGTTCATTACAGTAATTTTTTCTCTCTGTTTTTGTGTTTGTGTTGGGTTAGTTTTATTTGGGTTTCCTTGTTGCACATCCTGCATTTCCTTGTTGCACTTGCTGCTGAAACTGACCCCAATTTCATGGAAATAAAAACTTCCCTCCATCAAACACATTAAAAACTTCCCAATTTCATTAGTAAACACTGTTAGCAATCAACAGAAAGGAGAATAATTCAAGAGAATCAATATCATAAGGGAGAATGGTTCAGATCAATTTTTTTCCTGCCCAAATGCTCTATCTCTCCTCTCTTTCATCCTTGTCCAAAGCTCATCCCTCTTCCATACCCTTCTCTCTGCCTCTCATCTCTCCTCTCTCCTCTCGCGACGACACCGCTGCTCACCACCTCTGCTCTCCTCTCGCCGTTTTCTTTCATTTCTCTCCTCTTACGATGACCGCCATTGCGGTTTCGATTTACAACCATCGACCACCGATCGTTTTGCCGTCCTGGTTTTGCTTTAAAGTTAATAATTTTGGTTTACACTATTTTAATTTGTTGTGGTTGGAGTGGTTGTGATTTCTGAAATGGGTTTGCTGGGTTTTGATTTTTGAAATTTGAAATGGGTTTGATGGGTTTTAATTCGCATATATTCCCAGAAATCCGCAGAAATTTGAAATGGGTTTGATGGTTTTCCGGCTTCGGCGCTTTCCAGCTCAACAAAGTTAGGAATCAATACGAGATAGATTTGGAGCAAAACTGTATCGTCTAATTTGTCAGGTCTGTTTCTCTGCGTGGCGCTTTCCGGCTCAACAAGGCTCCTGGCTCAACAAAGTTAGGAATCAATACGAGATAGATTTGGAGCAAAACTGTATCGTCTAATTTGTCAGGTCTGTTTCTCTGCGTGATGGCTTTTGGGTTGTTTCAATTGCTTGCTGGGAAGCTATATTTTGGGATTTTATTGGGTTGGGTCACTGTTTCAGCTTTGCTTCTTTACGTTGTGCATGTTTTGATGTTTGTGCTTTTAGTTATAATAACTATTATGAGTGTACAAATGTTTATTTTTCTGTGGATTTTGACGTCTCTTAGGCTGTGATTGAATCATAGATTTGGATAGTAATTTAGATTTTTCTATCCAAATCTATGATCCAAACATTTCAATAAGAATTAAATCTCTGTAGGCCATTTTTCTTCTTTTACTCTCTCTGCACAAAATAGTGTTCCATGGTTGTGTTTCGACCATCGTTTTCCGTCAAGGGAGTTTTCCGGCCATAGAGCATGCGGCATGCTTTTTGATGCTATGTAATAGTGTTGTCAAGCATGGGTCTTGGCATTGGTTTCTGTGGTCTGTTGAAAATAGAGTTTTGATGCTGTTGAGTGTGCAACAGCATAGATGAATACAATATTGAGTAACGTTAGGGATATCAAATTTTCTATTAAATAAATGATCAAATGTTTTACATGAGTGTGGAGTCTACAATTTGTGGACTCCACTATAGACCCCACATCCATGTGAGTATTTGATAATTTATTTGGTAAAAAATTTAGAAATTATAGCATTTTCTTAAAATATTTGTGGATTGTTGAAAAGAATGTTATGTTGCTTTTGGGAGTGTAGCAGCATGGGTGTGTTTGTTTTGGTTTGAAAAGAAGTGTTTTGTTGCTTTGTTTATTTTATTAAAAAAAGAACTTTTCCCTTTTCGAAATTCACTCTGAAAAGGCATGAAGAGAAAAGGGGCTAGAAGTAAAATGAAGACCATGATGAAGAGTGCCCTTCACATATCTCAAGAAGCGTTTAACAGCTTGAAAATCAGCATTGGTAGGAAGATGCATGTGTTGGCAGGCCTGATTAACAGCTAGGGCCAAGTCAGGACGAGTAATGGTAAGATACTGTAAACCTCCAACAAGGCTACGGTAAAGAGAAGGATTGGAAAAGGAAAGATCAGCACCAGCAGAAAGAAGAGGTTTAACAGCTAAAGGGGTAGAACAAGGTTTGCAATCAGTCAAACCAGCTTTATGAAGAAGTTCAGTGGCATATTTAGCTTAAGACAAAAAATAACCAGGAGGCAAAGATTGAACAGATATACCTAAGAAATAGGACACAGGACCTAACTCTTTCATAGAGAAAACAGTATGCATGTGATGAATAAACTTGTAAGAAGAGAAGAATCACTGCCAGTAACCAAGAAGTCATCAAACTAGTATTGGTATATTGAACAAAGAGAGAAGAATCTGAGTGACTGTTAACAAATCCTTGAGAGATAAGAAATTTAGAGAAGTTAGAAAACCAAGCTCAAGGAGCTTGTTTGAATCCATGTAAAGCTTTCTTAAGCTTGCATACTTTGTTAGAATCTTTAACAAAACCTGGGGGTTGAATCATATAAACCTCTTCATCTAAGGTGCCATGAAGGAAGGCATTAGAAATGTCTAACTGGTGAATAGGCCATTGAAAATGCAGAGCTAAACACAGAAAGACGCGAATGGTGGGTTGCTTTGCCACAGGACTGAAGGTTTCATGAAAATCAACTCCTTCCTGCTGTAGGTACCTTTTTGCCACCAACCGAGCTTTGTATCTAGCCACAGAACCATCAGAATTTCGTTTGATTCTATACACCCATTTACATCCAATTGCAGTTTTATGGGAAGGAAGAGACACAAGATCCCAAGTACATTGTTGTTGCAGATCTTGATACTCCTCTTGCATAGCAGAAAACCACACAGGAGAGGCTAAGGCAGCTGCAACAGTTGGAGGTTCAGAATGCAGATAAGAGGAATCTGATATAGCAGTAAGACAAACAGGAGGCTTTGTCTTGGATCGAGTAAGCATAGGGTGAACATTGGAAGAAGTTGGAGCAGATAGAGGAAGATCAATAGTAATAGAGGTAATAGGAATAGCATCAGGAGATGAAGAGAACTGTTGAGGAGAAAATGATGAAGATTGAGACACAGATAAAGGGGAAGGAGATTTAGAAGAAAAATGAGAAAGAGAAGGCTGAAAAGAAGAGGAAATCTGAGATACAGATGAAGGAGAAGAAGGCCAGAAAAATTGATATAGATGAGGTAAAAATAGAGAAGGAGAAGTAGATAAAGCAACAGCAATTGCATATGGAAAGCATGATTCATTAAAGATAACATGTCTAGAGAGATATAGTTTGCCAGTGAGAGGATCTAAGCATCTATACCCTTTAACAGTTGGATGATAGCCTAAGAAAACACATGAGACAGACTTAGGTTGAAGCTTTTAAGTAGTATAAGGTTTCAACCAAGGGAAGCATTGACAACCAAAGACCTTGAAGAAGGAATAATCTGGAAGTGTTTTAAAAAGAACCTGAATGGAGAATGATTTGAGAGAATAGAACTAGGCATTCTATTTATTAAAAAAAACAGTTGTAGCAATGGCATCAAGCCAAAATTTTAAAGGAAGAGAAGATTGGTGAAGAAGAGTGATAGCTGTTTTAGTTATAGGCCTATGCTTCCTTTCAGCCACACCATTCTGAGCTTGAGTATAAGGACAACTTGTCTGGTGAATAATACCATGGGAAGAGAAGAGGGCAGCAATTCTTTTGTTAATAAATTCAGTACCGCCATCAGTTCTTAGAATTTTAAGAGAAGTATGAAATTGATTTTCTGCATAGACTTTAAACTCAAACAATTTTTCATAGACTTCACTCTTAAAGTGCAAGGGATAGATCCAAGTGAATCTAGTACAATCATCAACAAACAAAACATAAAATCGAAATGGGGCATTATCAACAGTAAAAGGTCCCCATACATCAGCATGAATAAGAGAAAATGGACTATCAAAAGAAGAACAAGACAATTTGAAGGGAATTCTATGACTTTTAGACACATAGCAGTCAGTACAAGCTATGTCTTTATTGAAACTATTTTTATTTGGAAGATGTAATGCCAAGTGCTGCAGCTTGACAGTTGAAGGATGACCCAACCTTTTATGCCACAGCAGATCAAAAACTGGAGCAGTGGGACCAGTGAAAGACTGAAAAACCTGTGGGTGCTTGGAACAGATGGAAGAAGATGGAGACATTTGATAAAGGCCATTGACATTTGAGCCTTTATGCAGAACTTTATGTGTGTGTTTGTCCTGAATGATAAAAGAATCAGAATCAAAAATAACAAGACAGTTGTGATCCTTGGTTAATTGATGAAAAGATAGAAGATTGAAAGATATAGAAGGAACATGTAAAAGATTGGAAAGAAGGAATGAAAAATGTGGTGTAGGAAGAATACCATTGACAACATGCTGAATAGGCAAACTTGAGCCATTTCCAACTTGAACTTGATCTGATCCCTGATAGGCTTGATACTGCTGAAAATTAGTCAAGTCAGGTGTGAGATGATTTGTGGCTGCTGAATCAATATACCAAAGAGGCATTGTAGACAGAGTAGAGTCTGATGAGGATGAAGGCACAGCTGCAGTATAGGCTTTTGGTGCAGAAGTAGAAGTAGATTGATAAGTGGTACCATGTCTATACCAACAATCTAAAGCAATATGTCCTGATTTTCCACAGACCTGACACATAGATGCAATAATACCAAGATAATCAGATCTGGATCTACTGATAGAATATCGATTAGTTCTGTTTCCACCACGAAAATTATTCTGATATCTGCCACCTCTACTGCCTCTGTGCTGATTTCTGCCTCTAAAATGATTGAAAGTAGTAGGACGAGAAGTTGAACCAAAGCTAGAAGATGAAGGATAAAAAACAGAACCAGAAGAACCTTTTGTTGTTGAATAAGCAACATGCAGATCTTGATGAGATGAATGCTTGATTTTACTTTCAATATGAATTTCTTCTGATCCAAGTAGAGAACACAGTTCTTCTATAGACACTGAAGTAGATCGAGTTCGAATAGATGTTTTGAATGCATCATATTCATCTGGTAAGCCATTTAATGTGAGAAGAATTAGATCTTCATCATCAACCTTTGCACCAGACAAAGCTAACTGATCAGAGACTTCTTTGATCTGTGATAGATAACTGTCAATTGAGAAAGATTGCTTACGTATGGTGTGAAGTTTGTTCTTCAACTGATGAATATGAGACCTAGAGACAGATGTACATTTTTGTTCAAGTGCTTTCCAGACTTGTGAGCAAGTTTGTAGATGAAGAACAGAGGAATATACAGAAGGAGAGAGTGTTGCAATTAGACATGTGAGAAGATTTGCATCAATGGCTTCCCATTGAGCATATGCAGGATTGAGAACTGTTTTTCCTGAAGCATCAGTAATTTCAGATGAAGGACAAGGGATTGCTCCAGTTACATAGCCCAAAAAACCAGTTGCTCAAAGAATATTGTGAAGTTGATTTCGCCAGATAAGAAAATTACTGACATCAAGTTTAACAGTGACAAGAGAGCTAAAATTTGATAGAAGAGAAGTAAGACTAGAGGGGAGAGAAACAGGATCAGCCATGGATGCATTAGCATGAGCTGCCATGGATGAATATGGCTGAATCTGCTCGTGAGAGATCTACAGCTCTGATACCATGTAGAAAATGAAGATATATTTTATTCCTTACTTTGATTACAACTGATCAAGAGCTTATATACACAATCTTGCTAACTAACTCACTAACAAATACTAACTAACTAACAAACTTTACAACTATTATTATATTGAGTACTGCTAGTCACACATGACTGTGATAGAGGACATATCAATGACTCTCTCTTTGGCTGTGGTAATGGAGAAGAGGTGTGAGACGTTTGTCGCAGCTGAGATGAAGCAGAGAGCCGCTGTGTCAACTGCTGAGATACAGCTGAGTCAGTTACAGCAGTTGAGGCAGTTGAAGATGTGGTAATGGAGAAGAGGTGTGAGATGTTTGTCGCAGCTCAGATGAAGCAGAGAGCTGCTGTGTCAACTGCTGAGATACAGTGGAGTCAGTTACAGCAGTTGAGGCAGTTGAAGCAGTTACAGATAGTTTATTAGTAACTATAAAAAAAAAACCAAATAGTTGGAAAGTTTTCACACATGTTTTTTATCTCAACTTTGTTTTATGGAAGTGTTATGGGTATATTGTTTTCACACATTGTAAACGGTTGTGGAAAAATAAATATTGTTTTTGATCACAACTTTCCACACATATTGTTTGCATTATTGATTGTCTCACACCATCCTCATTCCAAACAATTGTGGAAGAAAAAAAAAGGTTTGGTTGTCAAAGTTGAACCTAAAATTTTAAAAAATAAAAAAACAAAAAAAATGTTTACGTTTGTTAAAAAACGTAACTACCATTTTCAAAACAAAAGTGGTTATGTGGAAAATGTTGTTTTTATGGAAAATGATTTTTTTGGTTGGATAAATTTAAACTCAAAATTTAAATTAGGTTCGGTTAAATATGCAAGTGAGAGAGAAGAGATAATGAGGATGGTGTGATTTGTTTAAAGACTCAAAAAAGAGTTTTTTTTTTATCAGAATTTTTTTACCCATCTCAGTGACAAAGCACATGAAACATATTTTTACAATAATTTTTTTTTTCAGTTTTTACTATAATTTTATTGGGTATTTTTTTATATGGGTAATTTTACAAAATTCATTTGAAAGTCAAAACCGGATCTGTATTTATATTTAGACCTCAAATTTTTACCAACGAATTTGATAAATTGCATTTTAATTTAGTAATTTTATTTTCATTTATATTTGAATCTCATTTAAAGTTCTAAAGGCACGGTTTGCTTTGAATCAAATTGGTATGCTTTGAATCAGTTTCCCAGAAATTCTATCAGAACCCAGAGGTTTTTAGGCTTATTTTTTTGAAAAATGCTTGAGAGCACTAAAAGAGGATCACTAAAGGGAGCACTAATGATGTGGCAGTGGGTCCCGCCTACTTTTTATGCCTTGTTTTTATTTTTTTATTATTTTTTTTGTCATTCCCAATGTATTAGTGCTATTAGTGGTGTATTTTTTAGTGCTCTAAATCATTGTTGTTATTTTTAACGACGATTTTATTAGGATTAATTTTCAATAGGACTTAATAAGAATTAAGTCCAACTATTGGGACCTATTGGTAGTTTATCCTAAGACTAATTACACCGATGTCTCTAAATTATACACTTTGTTGCACTTTAATCTCCAATTTTTTATGCTTGTCAACTTGATCTCCAAACTACAAAATAGAGAAAATTGGTCCAGAGAAATTTCAGTCTAGAGAAAATTGGTGCAGAGAAATTTCAGTCCAGAGAAAATTGGTCCAGAGAAATTTCAGTCTAGAGAAAATTGGTGCAGAGAAATTTCAGTCCAGAGAAAATTGGTCCAGAGAAATTTCAGTCTAGAGAAAATTGGTGCAGAGAAATTTCAGTCCAGAGAAAATTGGTCCAGAGAAATTTCAGTCTAGAGAAAATTGGTGCAGAGAAATTTCAGTCCAGAGAAAATTGGTCCAGAGAAATTTCAGTCTAGAGAAAATTGGTGCAGAGAAATTTCAGTCCAGAGAAAATTGGTCCAGAGAAATTTCAGTCTAGAGAAAATTGGTGCAGAGAAATTTCAGTCCAGAGAAAATTGGTCCAGAGAAATTTCAGTCTAGAGAAAATTGGTGCAGAGAAATTTCAGTCCAGAGAAAATTGGTCCAGAGAAAAATACATGAAAATTTCTCTGACTTTACCAGCCTTCAATTGGTCAAAATGAATCCAGAGAAATTTGAAAACCAAGAGAAAGTTTGGTTCATTGTTTTCATGAACCAATTCTTTTACATGAATGATAACAGAGTTACCAATATCAGTCATCCAAACACATTACATGACCCTAACTACAACTAGTTTTGCAGCTCCACCATTTTGAGGGAACACAATCAACATATGGACACTATTCGCAGTACTTGTTCACATTTACGTCATGAAGAATTGCAACAATAACTCCTGCAAGTTTGCATATTGAAGAGACTTCTCTTATAAAATCCCATCTAAAAAAACAAACACTATATGATGCAGAAAGATAACGAGTTATAGAAACAAATATAAAAAAAATAAAAATGAACTCACAGAAGACTGAAAAGAACAAGAGAAACAGAGAAAAACTTACCAGATAATTTCTCTCAAAACCAGAGAAATTTCCCTCTCCACCCAGAGAAAATCACAAAAACCCAGAGAAAATTCCCTCCAACTCAAAAAAATTCACAAGAACCCATAAAAAATTCCCTTCCAACCCAGTGAAATTCACAAAAATCCAGAGAAAATTCCCAAAGAAACCAAAGAAATATTTTTTTCCAGCTTTGTTTTTTTGTTGTTTGTTTAGCCTTCTCAAGTTTTGTTATTTTTTATTTTTCTAGATCAGTATGTTGTTTACTTTTATTTTAATATATCTACTTTATATCTTTCTCAAAAAATATTTACATAAGTAGGGATAGGCATGGTATTGTGTTCAAGCCAATTTTCACTGCAAGTACCAAACCCAACCAAGCCTTAAAAATATCATATTGGGTTTGGCATGCCACACCCAATCAATATGTTTTTTTGGGTTGTTTGCCTACTTGGAAAAACTGTCATCAAACATGGACATCAGAAGACTCAAACAAGAAACAACTTCACCATATCTCAATTTCAGAATCCAAGAAATGCAAGCTGCCTCGTGGCAGGAGAACTTTAGTGCCTCTGCAAAATTCTCTTCTCCACATAAGTAGCATTATGACCATTAACGCTAATTAAATGGTTGCCAGTGCACAAGCTTAAATTCTTTTGATTCATTGAAGTGCATAAACTGCTCAACAAGTAATCACCATGGCCCTTCTTCTTTGAAACTCGCCTCGAATCACATTACAGAGAGCTGTGACGATCCACACAACCTTGCCGTCGCATCCCACGTTTTACGCCCTGCGTCGCCGCCTTCAGTGACATCATCAAATGTGTTGGGTGGGCCTCAATCGACTATAGACGGAATTTCAGGAGCTAGATAGATACAAGAAGAAGATGTGAGGATTCAAGATCTGCTACGAACTCAGATTGGCTTCACCATGCTCCGCTGGCGCCGGACGTCAATGATGCTAATGAGAGAGAATAAAGAGAAACACAGTTAAGGGAGATAAGAGACACAACAAATAAAGAGAAAGAGAGATTCGATAATGGAGAAGTTGGTAAAGAGATAAGTCAAATTTCTCTATGATATATAGGTGTGGAGGTTGAAGGACCTTAGATATTATAAAATAATATTGTGGATCTCCTCCATTACTAAAAATGAGAGAGGGACCTTAGACTAATTTTCCCAAAAAAAATTAGGTAAAATTATTCAACTAAAATATGATAAAAAGAGGGGAAAAAATTAAAATAAAATTATTTATTCTATTAAAATCTTGACATTAGATTCTATTTGGATTCATTATATCATATATATTTGTTTGGAATAATTATATAAAATTTTAATTGGGCCTAATAATTATTGTATATATATATATATTAATTTGGCTCAATAGATTTTTTTCAATGGTACTTACGTGTAGGTCGTAATAAGTTGATTTATTATGTAATAGGTCCTATGAAAAAAAATTGTTATAAAAAAGATCACTAATTGTAAGTTTTAGTGACAATTTACAAAAATTATGACAAAAAAGTCACTAATTGCTAATTTTTATCGACCTATATAAAAAATTGTCACAAAAAAATTATTTTTAGCGATAATTTTATCAAGAATTATTTTTAATAGAACTTGATAGAAATTAAATCTAACTATTAATATCTATTGATAATTTACCCTTTTTTCAAAGGCCTTTAAGACTGAGCCTCAAACAATAAATAAAAAAAAATTAGAGTTTAAACTTTTATTAATGTAATATAAAATTAAAAAATTTAGAATCTTATTTTGGGTCAAAATTTGAGACTCTAAGACATTGGCCTTAGCCTTAGCTTAGGGCCGGCTCTAGTGAGAGTGCAAGTGTCCATATTAGAAATATTCAATGGGTTTGATTTTAGTTTTCTGAAAATTAAATTTTTTATTTTTTGTATGTTTTTATTTTTGAATATTTTTAAAATTTTAATTTTTTTATTTTTATTTTTTTAGATGTGTCTTATTTAGATATATTTAAAAAGTAAAATATTTATAAAAAATATTTTAGAAAATTAATAAATACACAAAAATATGAAAAATATATTGAATTTTAGTACTTTTTTTTGTATTTTTGGTATTTAATGAATTTTTAAAACATTTTTAGATAAACTATTAATAAGTCTTAATAGTTGGACTTAATTCCTATCAAGTTCCATTGAAAATAAATCGTGGTAAAATTGTAATTAAAAATAATTTTTTTGTGACAATTTTTTTATATGTCTCTAAAAATTGACAATTAGTGACTTTTTTGTCATGGTTTTTATAAATTATCGTTAAAACTTACAATTAGTGACATTTTTTTATGAAATTTTTTTTTCGTAAGACCTATTAAATAATAAGTCCACTTATTAGGATCTATACGTGAGTATCCCAAGATTTTTTTCACAAAATTATACTTTTTAAATGTGTTTATGTTAGGTGTCTAAAAATTAAAAAAAATTACTTAAAATATTTAAAAAATTCAGTAAAAATAAAAAAAATATGAAAAACAAAATTGTAAATTTTTAAAAAGTGTTTTCAAAAAACTAAAAACAAATCTGATAAAAAAAATTTTCCCACTGATATAATTTTTCCCTAAATGAAAAGATGGGGTTTCGAAAATGACGATGACTGTGCTGTTCAACGTTCATTCAAGTACGTGCCATCATTTAAATTTTTTGGGAGATAATTAAAAAATATATATATCATTCCTAATTATAATATGAGATAGAACTAAAAAATTTATGTATTGTACGGGGAGGAAATAATTCTCCTCGTATAATCCTGTTGACCAAGTCCACGCTCCTCGGTACGATGTCGCTTTAGTACCTGAAAACACAAACGTGAGCTAGCCGGCGGGTGTGTGCCGGAAACCTCTTCGATGCCTAAGTCAGTAAGCTTGACAAAAAAAAAATAACATAACTAAGAATATATATAATACACCTTTTTTAAAAATGTGTATTGAAAATATTTAAAACTTTTGAGATATTTATTTGTGATTATGTTTCAATTTTAAATAGTGAATACATATCAATTTCAATCAAACAATCAACAATAAATTGGTAAAATGATTTAACGTGGAAAAAATCACAATTGGAGTACCTTTGATTGTGATAAAAAATCACGGGTCAAAACTACAAAATAATCCGCTAAGAAGACAAAATGAAATTACACACGAGTATTCTTAATTACCTAGCTAATCTACGTCAGAATTAAACTAAACCCGATGTGTTTTTTTTACAACCGTTGTAGCTTGACTTTTTCGTGTCCCCTCTCAGAAGACGAATAAGCCCTACAATATCGAACTCCCATGGTTCTGAATCTGATTCCACAAGTGCAATGTGAAATAGATAAACACCAAAGAGTCTTAATCCGACAAATCTTTTGAAAAATTGATTTTGAATAAAAAATACAAAAAATGGACTGCTTTGCCAGATATAAAATCGCCACCTAAATATTTTGAGAAATTTAGAAAACCTATGACTCGTGCCAAAGGCCACGTGTTCGTCATCACCAAAATTTTTTCAGTTCGGGAACTTAGGTACGAGAGGGGAAGGTCATGAATTGAGCACCCCTGTTCGTCCGATCAAAAATTGGCCTCTACTAATCACGATATGAATCTTATCTACGTTACATGCTCTTGTTCCGGTTTATTAGGCTAGCATTACTATGTGATGTGCACACACACAAGTATGGACAAACTTGCAAGAATTGGAACATTTGATTTCATATTTTATTTTGAAAATTATTTTGAAATATGTACCACTTGAAAAAAGTGATCACATATAAATATTACTCAAACTATTCAAATTCAAGTAATTTAACCTTTACCCACAGGCATTCAGGCAGTTTATAGCACTTAAGCAATTAGCCTCATGGCAAACATGCTAAACATGGCAACAATCACACACATGCGATATGCTAAAGCACGTAAAGGCTCACCTAGTACTCCAAGCAAAAAGGTGAAAAAGTTAGAAAGATGCATGATCCTAACTATGCAATATGGCTACTGTAACACATGCGATATGCAATTACCAGGCTCGGCTACTAATATGGTATATGATTTGATTTGATAGCATGCGGTCTAAGCATGTATTTAAAGAAGTATTTAAACTAACTACGCAACTTAAAATGGTAAACCGAGCCTTGGTACATGCAATACAAGTGGATGCGAGCATGAGAATGCTAAACAAAACATGATGCTTTAATCTAATCATCGTAAGCAGTTAAATAAAAGGGAGAAAGATGTGGGGTTGGAAGACATATACGTTATTACAACATTGCGCCCCTACACAGGAGGGTACAAATGAACCAACTGGCTAACTAATTAAAGCTAAGCTAATTATTACAAAACAAATTAAATTAGCTAAGCTACTTAACTAATTATTACAAACCAAATTAATTAACTAATCTAGTTAATTAAAATAATTACAACACAATACGAATTATCTATTTTAACTAATTAAGTACAAAACCACTATTTAAGCACGATATTAATATATACAACACGGATCCTGAGGATTGATGGATGGCTCATGCATGAATGCAGTTTCCTCCCGAAAAATGTACTGTTTCTGCTGCTGAATGCCTCTGTTACACAGTAGGACATTTGCACTGATTTCTAACTCCAGACCAACTCTACTCTGTTAGGGGAGTACACTGTTGAATTTTGCATTGGTGGTCGGCAGAGGGCCTGCCGTCCACTGATGATGGCCTGCTGGCCACCAATAGAAGCCTGCCGGCCACTGATGACAAAACTTCTCTGTTGCAACAGAGAACAAATAGAGCAGAGGCAGTGTATTCTCAAGGGTTTGTGTAGACGTCCCCGAACGCCCCGGGGAGAGGAACGAGTCCCCCCCCGTTCCGTTCGATATTGGGCTCACTACAGCTCAGGACTCTCAAATTGTCACGGTTCTTAATCTGAACCAAAGAGTCCAAATCCGACAAATCGTTTTGAGAAAACAGATTTTGAAAGAAGTGCCAAACATGGACTGCTTTGCCAGATACAGAGTCGCCACCTAAATATTTTATTTTGGGAAATTTAGGAAACCCTGACTCGTTTGCCTAAGGCCACGTGTCCGTCATCACCAAAGTTGCCTCGGCTCGAGAACTTGGGTACAATTGGGGAAGGTCACTTCGTGAGCACCCCCGCTCGCCCGATCAAAGATCGGCCTTTACTAACCATGATATCTATTTTTGAAAACATTATGTGTTCTTATTCCGGTTATTAGCCTAGATTTACTATGTGATGCGCACAGCATACAAGTATAGACTGGATCGCCTGAATTGGAACAAAACATTTCATGTTTGTTTGTTTGAAAATGGTTTGATGGTGCTACCCGCAAGTAGGCTAAGACGTGGATTTGCCACCCTCGGGTGGGCTTAGAAAACATGATTTTGCCACTATCTAGTGGGCTTTAAAACTCACAGTCAATGATTTGTTCCAATCCAAATAACCCAACTTTCACCCACAGACATTCAAGCAGTTATATTACATAAGCATATAGCCTCATGGTAAGCATGCTATTCATAACAGTCACTCACACGCATGCAAGGATGCTAAAGCATAAAACTTACCGAGTACTCCAACCCAAAACAGAAGCTAATTAGAAATCCATGCATGATCCTAATTATACAGAAATGACTAATGCAACACATGCAAAAATGCAACTATAGCAGGCTCGGCTATTCTAAACATGGCATATGAAATGCTACAGCTAACATGTATTCAACTTGGAATTGAAAATACAATGCAGTTAGTATGATGCACCGAGCCCGGTGCATGCAAAACAGATGAATGAATGCAAACATGCTATCATACTAACTGCATTGTATGTGCCCTAATCTAACCATCATTAGCGGGTAAATAAAAGGGAGAAAGATGTGGGGTTGGAAGACATACATCACACACACGCACACTTATTACAGTTGTGCCCTCACGCAGAAGGTCCGAAAGAATAATACAGTCCCAAATAATATAGTCCGAATAATTACAAAAATCCTAATTAATTACCAAATTAACTAAGAAAATAATAAACTGGCATGCAAGCTAGGGACTGCCTTGACTCTTCTTCAGATGATGGATGATGCATGTCCGGGTCGCCTTTGCACGAAAATCCACTGTGATGCCCCAATTAGCCTCTGTTTTGCAATATTTTTTGGAAATCGCGCCAAGCCCCCGGAAGACTGCTGATTCTTGATTTGCTGCAACAGAGAGCAGGAAAGGGGCATGGCAATGTATTTTCACACATGTATGCGTGACTACTCTTCAGGGAGTGTAGTCCTCGATCCTCGTGCCACCAATCACGCATATCGATGCATGATGGCCGAGGAGTCGAATTGCACGACTCAATATGGAATGAATGCACACATAAACACAACAAAACCTAAACTCCATCATGGATAAGCCGGAGTGTCGGTGACGGGGAATTGAGACACGTTCCGTCACTCGAAGTACGAAACGTCCCTCGTTTCCCGTGCTTGGGCTAACTCCTATCCCAAACACAATGCAATATGCATGACATGCATGAATGCAACTAATATACAACCTAGCATGCACGATGCTATGAAATGGCCTACACGATGCACGAGATAACATGGCATATACAATGCGCTAACATACAGCTTAGCATACGCAATGCTATGAAATGAAATGGCATACACAATGCAATATGGGCTTACACCAACATGATTGGACCTCAGCCACACTCGCATAAGAGGCCATGAGACGAAAATGAGACACTCGAGATGAGTGCACACATGCACGCAAACCGAAGACCGAACCTAAGGCACAAATGCCACTCTAACAAAGCATGGCAAGGCATGAAACATGGCGTACTAGAATGAAAATTTCAGCGCTAAAATATGACCCAAAACAGTCCCGAATCATGGAAACATGGCACCCGATGCATGGAATAAGACCCGAAATACAAAACTAGGCATGCGCGATGACTTATAGCTATACAAAACATGCATTATTTGAACATGAAGTGTGAAGGAAGATTCAAGGAAGCCCCAAAACAAGCAGGTTTACAGTTTTAAGCAAGACCAAACAATGAACACAAATAGGGCTAAACCAATATGCAAAATGGCCCCGAAAGAGAGGTAATGAAGCAAGTGGTAGCTGCTGGCCCTAAACAGATGAGGGCCCCTCAAAAATATTGAAGAGGGGCCCAAAATATGACCTTTTACAGTTTATGATCAAACCCAAAACAGTGCAAAAGCATGCTCAAAATACTATGCAAAACAAGGCCAAAAAGAGAGCTATAACACAAAGTTCAAAAAGTATGCCTCAAATAGTAAAAGATCCTTAATGAAATATGAAGAGGGGGTCAAAATAAGGCCATTTATAGTTCAGATCAGAGTCCAAAAATGCAAAAAAAAGGGGTAACAAATCATGCAAAAATGGAGCCAAAAGAGAGATACAAAGGCAAGTGGCAAATGGAAGCCTCAAAAAGTGATGAGCCCTTCAACAATGTTGAAGAAGGGCTCAAAATAAGTCACTTTACAGTTTATGACAGAGCTCAAAACAGTTTATACATAGGCCTAAAATACTATGCAAGGAAATGGCATAAAAGAAAGGTAAAGAAGCAAGTGCCACAAGGAAGCCTCAAACAGTGAGAGGCCCTTAAACAAACATGAAATAGAGCTCTAAAAAATGCTATTTTCAGTTAGGGTCAGAGCTCAAAAAAGTAAGCACAAGGAGCTAGAATATGAACCAAGAAAATGGTCAAAAAGGGGAGAAGAGGACTTACCCTTGAAGACTAATCTTTGACAGCCTTTTGGACCAAAATGCAGCACTCCTAGGCTCTGAAGAACAACCTCAAGCTGCTGGAATGGAGGATGGAAGGGTGGGGCTATGGGTTGGTTAAGAACCAAGGGGGTTTTTAAGGCTTAGAGTAGAGAGAGAGAGAGAGATTTAATGTGAGAGCTCCAAACTAAAATTTTCTAACCCCTAAACCAGAGCTGGGAGGCTAGTTTTATAGGCAAAAGAGGGGGAGAAAATGGGGGAAAATTGGGGGGGAAATGAATTCAAGTTTCCCCCCAAAAAGTTGGCCCCCCGAATACAAAATCTGAGGGGAAAAGAGATGCATATTTGAACTGTACCTGCAGCAAGAAGCAAGGCCAGCTGGTTTTTGGAGTTGCAGGTGGCCGGCCGGCTCTTCCCATGGCCGGCCGGCCAAGGGTCAAAAGGTTCAATGAGAATTAATGGCCGGCCATACCAAAAAAGTAGCCTCTCATGTGTGCACAACACAACCATGTGGTCAAAAATTAGAGAAAGTAAACCAGGAGAGAGAAAAGGCCACTTTTAGGAGGGGTTCAAAAGGGTCAATCGGAATTACTGGCCGGCCACCAAATATTGGTGGCCCCCCAGATGTGTACATCACAAATATGGGGTTTAGGGTGCAAGAAAATGGCCCAAGGGTGGTCAACATTGGCTTTTAAGTGAGAAAAAACGGGCGACGGAGGGCGATAGAGGAATAAACCTGGTTTTCTGAACAATTGTTGGCCTCCCACCCTTCTACGACCTTCTTACCAATGAAACAGAGGTCCCTGCCAAAAATGAGCCCAAACCGATGCAAAATGAAGGTTTGGGGGCCGAAATGCGTAGCCCGAGGCCCCGAAAACTGACTGTTGGGTACCGGAAGTGGTGTTCGACCACGAAGTTGGCTTCCCGAGCCACAGTGTCCCTCAAAAGGGAGCAAATAAGATGTATGCCAAAAACCGGAGCAAACGGAGGTGGTTAAGCGGTCCCGAACTGAGGCACGCGGCCAACGGCTCCGAAAAACCGGAAACCGGACTCCAAACGGGCAAAATGGCCTACGACCACGAAACGTAGTCTACCGCCACTGAGAGATGGTCTACGAGACCTCTCCCTCCCTTTGGGAAGAGAAAACAGAGAAAATAGAGCCTGGTTCGCAAACCGAAGCAAAGCATGAAACAGTCCGGAAGTCCAGAGGCAAGGCTCGCAGCCGAGACTTTGAAACCTCTGAACGAGCACGATATGCAACATCACCAAGCGCTCAATCGGTGACGTCTGAGTCTTAAGGTCGGTCAAAAATGGGGTGTCTACAGTTGCCCCTCTTTGACAGAACTCGAAAGTCATAAGTGACGGGAGTGAATGTCAAAGCCCAGAGACGACCCATTTTTGACAAGGCCGAAGATTTAGACAGACATATGAGATAAACAGAGATATGCCCGCAGGTGTGCCCGCAGGCAGGGGCAAAATGCAACTGATAATGCAAGAAGCCAAAGGTAACTTAAGGTCATGCAAATGCAGCAAGCTGTAATGAAGCACATATTCACAATAGATGCAACAGTTTTAAGCAAGAATGCAAAGCAACAACTACATTTCATGCAGTTAAGAATGCAGAGAATTATTCAATTCTCGTCGCGTCTCACACGGAGAAGATACGATACCTGCGCGATTCGTCTGGTCGCACCAACCTCAAATGAACCGTACATACAATATCGTGCCTGCAAAATAAAGAAACTCAACAAGCACAACATATCCAACAACATATGTTCGACGTGATATCGAATGCAGACAATCGCGGTGTTGATAGAAAAGTGCATCGCAATGCGGGAAGAAGCGCGCGTGACAACGCGAGTTTAAGCACGGAGGCTCGGTGATATCAAAGAGACATGCATAACAATGCAAGTACGTGCATGAGAATGCAAGTTATGTGCATGATAATGCAAAACAAGCGTAAACCAGGATGTTTGTTTGTCACAAAATAACGAGCAAGGAAACGCGCGTTTCGGCGAGGGCGACTCGATCGTGGCCTCCGGTCCACCTCCCGGAGAGGTTACAACATGTTCAGAAGGATATACCTCACTTTCGATGAATAAACGATGAGACATGCATCTGAAGTTGAAGCTCAAGTTCCGGCGGAGCGATTTCGAGACAGAAAGTGCACTTCTCTTGTACTTTTTCAGGTCTCGGGGACTCCAATCCTCCCCAAAATTTGCAGGGACCTTGGGGGGCATGTGAGGAATACCACCGGCCACCTTTATTGGGAGAGGGAGGCCACCGGCCATTTTTTGAAAAGTGAATGGCCGGCCTGCCAGAAAAAGTGGCCGGCCAGCCACTTTGCCAAATCCGGGGGCAGTTTTGTCTTTTCAGCCCCTTTTCTTTAAATACACTTATCCAAACACTTTGTGCTCACAAGTGCAGCTCCAAAATCCTCTTCTCTAGCTTCCCAAACCATTTTCTCCCTCAGATCTGTGCTCTATACGCGTTTTCCAACGTCCCACGCAAGTTGTTTTCGCGAAATCTTTCAATTCTAAGCACTTTGAACCGATTAAATTTTGGTTTCGGGGCTTCTTTTCTCATTTTTGCCACTTGAGGTGAGTTTGTCTCAATATTTGGAAGATTTTCTCGGGAGTTGACTTTTGTTGACTTTTTCATTTCCCGAGAGTTGACTTTTTCCAATTTTGGCTCATATTTGCCCTTTTTGCAAATTTCTTGAAATGGCGGGTCAATTTCCCTACGGCGGAGGTTCTCCAGGCACCGGAGGTGAGCCTGACATCATGTCTTTGCCTCCGAGGGTTCGCCCCTTCATCCCCGAGAGGTATGACCCACCAGTACACATTCTCCCGCGGGCTATTTTCCATCATTTCACCGATTTTGACGAGCGAGCACCCGGGGATCTCCTTCTGTGGGAACCAGAGTATCATCTCTCCTATGAGGCACGAGAGGTATTTACTTCGTTTGTACCTTTTCGGTAACGTATTATGAGTTTTTCTTGCCTTCTGTTTGCACTATGAACACACGGTCTAATCACTTGAATTCCAGAACACTCAGCCCATAAATTGATTGTGAACACACGGCACACATCGGTTGAGGGTTGAACACGCAACCCAACACACTGATTTTCTGAACACACGGCCCAAATTGAAGGTGAACACACAGCCCACACTGATTGAGATTTGAACACGCAGCCCAAAACACCGATTTTTTGAACACACAGCCCAAATTGAAGGTGAACACGCAGCACACACTGATCGAGAGTTGAACACACCGCCCAAAACACTGATTTTCTGAACACACAGCCCAAATTGAATGTGAACACACAGCACACACTGATTGAGATTTGAACACGTAGCCCAAAACACTGATTTTCTGAACACACAACCCAAATTGAAGGTGAACACACAGCACACACTGATTGAGATTTGAACACGCAGCCCAAATTGAAGGTGAACACACAGCACACACTGATTGAGAGTTGAACACGCTGCCCAAATTGAAGGTGAACACACGGCACACACTGATTGAGATTTGAACACGCAGCCCAAATTGAAGTTGAACACGCAGCACACACTGATCGAGAGTTGAACACACAGCCCAAAACACTAATTTTCTGAACACACAGCCCAAATTGATGGTGAACACGCAGCACACACTGATTGAGATTTGAACAATTGATGGTGAACATGCAGCACACACTGATTGAGAGTTGAACACGCAGCCCAAAACACTAATTTTCTGAACACACAGCCCAAATTGATGGTGAACACGCAGCACACACTGATTGAGAGTTGAACACGCAGCCCGAAACACTAATTTTCTGAACACACAGCCCAAATTGATGGTGAACACGCAGCACACACTAATTGAGAATTGAACACACAGCCCAACTTACTTTACTTTGCACGCAGCCTATTTATTTTATGCTGAAACATGTTTTTATTCTGAATGTAGGTGACTTCTCGCACTGTGCGGGGATATGGCTCTACCGCAGCGAGAGATTGGTATGCTGAGCTCCCGGAGGCCGTTCGGGATTTGGTTGACTTGACGGGGTTTGGGGCCTTCTATACTGGGCTATCTTGTTGTCCTGCCAGGAGGACGTTGATGGCCGCCTTGGTGGAGAGATAGTGTGACACCACCAACTCCTTTTATTTTTCCGCCACGGGGGACTTGACTATGACCCCGTTTGACTTTGCTGTGCTGACTGGCCTTGACGTGGGAGGTTGGCCTATAACGAGGACATGGGCCAGTGGGAGGCCACCTGGATATATTTGCTGGGGGCTCGCCCGCCTGTTGATAGAGCTTCGGGGAGAGTTCGATACACCTGGTTCTCTTCCCATTTCCGGCGGGCGGAGATAGAGCCCGGGACTCTTGATGAGGCAGCACAGTATGCCCGCGGCTTCCTAATGTTCCTCTTCGGGACCACTTTGTTTGCCGACAGGGGGAACACTGTTGGGCTTTTCCTGTTAAGTGCCTTGGTGGACCTGTCACAGGTCAGGCGGTATGACTGGGGTGGCATTGGCTTGGCTACCCTTTATTGCTACATGAGCGCAACCTCCCGCAGACGGGGGGACTTACTTGGCGGCTATTGGAGAGCCTGGGAGGTACTTTCTGCCCTCTTGATTTACATTTCTGCTCCTCATTACTTGCTCATTGCACACACACGGCGCACTTTATACTCTGTATCGTGCACTTTGCCCTCAGCACTTCGTATTCTGCTTTGTTTTCCACAGTTGTGGGTCTATGTATATTTCCCGATATTGGCCTCGGAGTTGGTGGTAGCGGAACCCCTCGTGACCCCGTACTCACTTGTATTTGAAGGCCAGCACCGGCCAAGACCTCGAAAGTCTCTCCTTTACCTGTGACAGTATTTCGACACGGTGCGCTCATCGGAGGTACTTTAGAACTTTCAGTTCTTTCTGTTTTCATCTTTGATTTGTCCTGTACATCTTCGATTTTTGCTTGGTTTATGTGCCTGTTACCTGCAGATTACATGGCAGCCCTGGGCACCTTTAGGTGAAGGTCTCCGATTCTAGTTTGCCGGAGGGTGGGGTGCCTCCCGGTACAGGATCCTGTTCGAAGGGCCAGTTGGTAGAGCCTGGTTTTTAGGGGACCGTTTCTTGTGTCAGGTTTGGGGGTACACTTCTCAGGACCCTCCCTCAGCACCCCCAGTTGATATGCGGACTGCTGATGGGCTCCCTTCCCGGGATGTTGTTAGTGCTATGCTGGGTACTGATGCTTTGGTACATCTTGAGGAGGGGGATTACGATACTTACCGTCACATATACCTGATGCCTCCATGGACGGGAGTTCGTACTCCGACGATGAGGTCTGCTGGTATGCCGTCTTCGAGCTAGGCCCGGGCTCGGGCTGCAGACGCCCCTTCTACCAGCAGGGCTGGTACATCTAGAGGTGGGGGTGGATTGGTTCCCCGGATTCCTCCGATTTATCCTCATCCTGGATGGCCGGGCATGCCGACCGAGCTGATGGGGTGGCAGTATGGGACTACCTCTCCGATTCCGATCCCGATAGAGCCCCCGATGCCCGGTCATCGATATGTCAGAGACCCTGACTCACCACCGGTATGTTTTACGGCTTTGATTCATTACTCAGATACTTGGACTTTCATTCCTTTACTGATGCCCTTGCCTTTTCATTTGCAGCCCTCTGTTGAGTATATGGATCAGGTGCTTGAGGTGGTAGCCTCACTTGAGGGGATAGTCCTGCGGAGGGAGGCACAGTTGTCTATCATGGGCTTCCAGGTACCCTTTAGTTTTTTTGGCATTTATCATACTTCTGATGACATGATGATTTCTACTGCATTGATAGGCTACTTGTGTAGAGCATATCTGACACACACCTCACTTATACACTGTGTTTACATGTACCCACTTCATGTAGTTTTTCTTGTATCTGCATCTGATGTACATATTTGGACTGATATATTTAAATTGAACTCTTTATTCTCAGATGCCCCCGGTATACGCTCAGCCACAGGCTGGGCCACCTGGGCCTTCTCGGGGAGTTGGGCCATCTGGGCCTTTTCGAGGAGCTGGGCCATCTAGGCCTTTTCGAGGAGCTGGGCCATCCAGGCCTTTTCGAGGGGAGGGGTCGTCTCGTAGATGCAGAGCACACATTGTGGAGGAGGAGCCTGGTGAGGATGAGAAAGAGGAGGCTGCAGACCGTCAGTCGGAGACATCTGCTGACAGAGAGGACAGCTCCGGTCTTGGTTCCGGGAGTGGAGGCGAGGCTGGGGGGGATCCCGAGGATGACGACTCCAATTCAGATGATGGCGATGGTGATGGTGGCAGAGAGTCGATTCCGCAGAAGAGGACGAAGAGGGCCTCTTATTACTGCTCTTGAGAGCACAGATGTGGCTGTTTCCTGTTTTATTTATCTTTTTGCTAGTAATTGTAGCACATTGTACATTATCGGGCAGTTTTAATCTCTGTAAAACTTGTGCCTTAGTCTGTAAAATGTTGTAACAAGCGAGGCATGATGGGATGAAACAGTTTTTGAAAAAAGTATTGTATTTTAAACTTTTAGCATCATATCGCATCATTTTGCATCATAATGAGATTGAATGGAAATGTGCATTGTGCATTTTGCCCAATCAGGTAGTGAACCGACGCAATAACTTAACTTTCTAAGATATAACAAAACCTTAGCAAGTTTACAACTCGATAAGCAAAGCACAATAGTGTTAACAACTCAATAAACAAGACTCGAACAAAAAAGCTTAAACAAAGAGTAATAACTCAAAAACACGAAACACGACAGCTCGACAAACAACTCGATAAGCAAAACGACAACTCGATAAACAAAACAACAACTCGATAAACAAAACTTAACAAAACGAAGTGTACTTCGGATGATCTGGGCAACGGAACGCGTCCGAAACAGAGGGAAATAGAGGCCTTCGACACATTCGTTGCATGGAAATGCTTGAAACTTTCCCTCGGAGGGTAAAATAGGGCTGAAGACACACATTGGAGCATGGCCGGCTACTTTTGGGGGCCGGCCGGCCAGATTTATTGCAGAGGGGAGGCCACTGGCCAGTTTTGAAAAAAAGAAATGGCCGGCCTGCCAGAAAAGATGGCCGGCCGGTCACTTAGCTCAGCAACCGCCCAATTCTTGACACTTGTCCCCCGAATAGTGTCTTTTCCTCTTTAAAAGCCTTAGCTCCGTGTTTTGACTCAATTCATCTTAGTTTTGCACAAGAATGGAGGCGTTTTTCGTTGAAAATCTCACAGCTTGGATTGCTTCTCTAGATGGTTCGAAAAAGTTGAACTTCCGGGGTTTCGGCTTGAATGCACTATTCACGCTGAGCTGCACTCTGCTACATCTTCCTTTCCTCCATGCCGCGGCGACGTTTTGGAACCCGGTGACGCATGTCTTTAGCTTCGGCGGGCAAGAGGTATGTCCAACTTTTGAAGATTTTCAAGTTTTGATGGAATTTGAATGTCATGAAGAGGTCTTGCCCCAGTTCCGCTTCGGCCATGCCCAGGCTATAGGGCGGATGTGTGGACTCACCGCGCATGATGCTCGGTCTCTAATCTGTAATGGGGAACTGGATATCCTTGGTTTGATTCATCGCTTTTCTGACGCTGGTGACCGCAACAACCATTATTGGCAAGGTTTCCAGCAACACGCCCTTTGCTTGTGCCTGCTGTCTCACTTTCTGTTTTCCCCAGGCTTTGGCGGATTTAGCATTCGTCTGATTGAAGTTGCTCAAGGCTTGAAAGAAGGAAAGAGCTGCATTGCCATGACCCTGGCCGAGACACTGATGGGCTTGGATGCTATCTATTGCCGGGAGACGACTAGATTTGCTGGGAGTCCACTGCTGCTGCAGGTAATGTTTCCCACCTAATCTTACATATGTATTTGCTCACATCACTCGGCCCTCAGGCTCGGTTTTTCTCACAAAACCCTTGTCTTACTTTTCTCTCGTCGTACATCTCTCTATTCTTTATTCTCTCATTTTTTATCCCTCCGCAGGTATGGTTAATGGACAAATTGCAGGTTGTGGACTCTTGCCCAACCTACTCAGCTTGAGGCTATTTCTTTCGACAGCGCCTAGTCGATGCCCCTGATGAAAGGTGGTGGTTTGACTGGATGTGCAATTTGTCCGCAGATCGCATTGCTTGGCGTTGTCCTTGGCTCAATCTCCCGGCAATGAGCTATAGTATGTCCCGGCTGATCGGGATCCAGTTGATTGGTCTGACCCACTATGTGTTCTACTTTCCGTTCCGGTTCCTATGCCAGTTCGGTCATGATCAGATTTGCCCACCAGAGGGGATTGAGTACCCGGCTGCTTTCCCGATCCGAGGTGCACAGCTTGCCCGATATGCCACAGCATGGAGGACTAGAGAGCTCTTGGCTTCTGCTCCCACTTTCAGTTGCACTTTGTCTGATGAGTGCTTAGATTGGCTCAACGAGGAGGCACAGGTTGGGCCTAGCTTGGCATCAGAGGCTTCGACCAGCTCTGGGAGGGGGCGCAGGGATACTTGACTTGACTATGCCCCGGATTTATTGCTTTATTAGTACTTTCAAGTTTTCCTTATGAATGTAATAAAAAGCAACTTCGATTGTATGCAAGAGCAGGAGAACTCTGTTTTGAAATCAATGAAATTGAAGGTTGTGGTACTGAAAATTTTCCGCTTTGGTCCAAAAATGGTCTTAGTTGTAAAGAGATTAATTTGAACAAAATCAAACTTTATTAAAACTTTTCAAAACCATTTTCGATATGGATCAGAACTGGACACGCCTAAGATCTGTCACTGAGATGCACAACCCCAGATACCCGCAACTGGAAAGTTCCCCCTAGTCTGAAGAGTACCGCGGCACTGCATGGCAACGGAAAGTTGCCCCTAGTCTGAATAGCACTGCACCGTTGTGGTAACGGAAAGTTGCCCCTAGTCTGAACAGCACTGCACCGGAGATCGCGATAAATGCTGATGGATAAAGATGACTGAGATGGTCAAAATGGACAAAGTTGATCGGGGAAAAGTTTATGGCTGAACTTCAGGGTGAAGTTGCCTACGTATCCTAAAGATGGGAATCAAGCCTTACGTAGTTCAGGCTTAGGTTCACTCGGGTATTTTCACTCTCCTTTTACGCTCTAACTTTTGCCAAGGTTGCCCTTTACGGGTTTTCAACCTTGCGAGCTCAGTTTTTATATTTTCCAATTTTTTGTGCTCTAACTTTTGCTTTGGTCACCCTTTCGGGTTTTCGGCCCAGCGAGCCTCTCAAGGGTAATATTTCTTCAACTTGTCCATGTTAATCGGTTGGGAGAACTCTAGGCCATCTAGATCCATCAGAACCACAGCTCTACCTGACCATATAGCTTTGATGATGTAAGAGCCAGTCCAATTGGGTTTGAACTTGCCCCTTGGGTCATGGATGGGAGCTCGGTTGTCCTTGAGCACCAAATCTCCTTCCTTTAGATTCCTGGACTTAACTTTCTTGTTGAAAGCCCGGGCAATTCTGCGCTGATAACCTTGAACATGGTACAGTGCTTTCAGTTTCTCTCGTCAAAAAGATGAGTTCTTCAATTGGCTCTGTGCATGTGCTTCGGCTATTGACACTCGCCAAGTACTCGTACGACGGAACTCAATTCGATTTAGGTGAACGCCTCTATTCCATGAAACAATGGAATACGGAGTCGCTCCGGTAGAAGTTCTGATTGAAATTCCTGTAGCCCAAGGAGCAAATGGCAATATCTGGCCAAATCCGGTATAGGTTTCACATCTTCTGTGTATGTGTTTGATATTTTGTTGGCGGCCTCGACGCTCCGTTGGTTTGCGGCCGGATGTAAGATTGACTATTGGAAAGCCATGTTGATATTTCTGCACAAGTCATTATTCCTCTCTTAAAGTTGGGAACTATTATACTGAACGACTCGTTGGGACCCATAGCGAGATGATGTTGTTTTGATAAACTTTGCAATTATGTTGCGACCTTCAACACGCTTGATTAGCTCGACCCACTTCTGTGAAATAACTCTATCGCACCAGGATGAACTCATGCCATTGACCCTTCGGGTGAACGATCCGATCACATCGATTCCCCAAACTGCAAATGGCCAATTGCGAAGTATGTTGTAGGCTTCGACAGTGATATTATGCGGTTTGCATGAATCTGACACTTGTGCTCGCCGAACCAAACGATCATCCTCTTCCATGGTTGGACCAATAGAACCCGTGTCTTGAGATCTTTCGTGCTAACATTACTCCGTTCATATGCGCACCGCATTCTCCTCCATGGATGGCCTCCATCAGGCGCTTCGATTCCTCGGCTTCAACACACAGCTTGTGCATTCCCAGATGACCTCTCTTGTACAGTTTACCCCCACAGATGATGAACTGAATGGCCATTCTTCTGATTGCCCTTTAATCCTTGGCATTTATCCCTGGCGGGTATGCTTCATTTTCTAAGAAATTCCAAATGTCGTAATACCATGGGTTTTCGTCCTGAACCTCATCTATAGCAGCGATCGACTCATAGGCTGGCGCAAATTTCTGGTCAATGACAACTGGACGCATCCGGATTCCAAACGGGATGTCTATCATGGAAGATAGAGTTGCTAAAGAATCTGCGAACCTGTTGTTCTCTCTTGGAAGATGAGCAAAGTTTAGCTTTTCAAACCGAGGGATTAACAAGTCCAAGGTCTGGTGGTGCATCGTCATCTTTTCTTCTTTGACTTTCCAGTCTCCATTTGCTTGAGATACAACAAGGTTTGAATCCCCAATGACGTCCAACCGTCTTGCCCCTAGTTCCAAGGCCGCTTCTAGGCCGGCAATGCATGCCTCATATTCTGCTTCGTTGTTCGAGAATTTGAACCAAAGTTTGAAGCCTAGAGGGATACGAGAATTGCCGGGTGCTATCAACAACACTCCTATCCCATACCCGTATTGATTTGTCGCTCCGTCAAAGTACATCGTCCAATGTTCGTCGTCGATGTGCAAAATGGCTTCATCTGGGAATAAGTACTCAACTGCTTCATCTCCTTCGACTGGATGATCGGCTAAGAACTCTGCCACTACTCTTCCTTTGACTGACTTGCGTGTCACATATTTCAGATCGAATTCAGAGAGCAACAGCAGCCAACGAGCTAGCCTACCCGTAAGTGCCGGTTTCTCGAAAAGGTATTTGATGGGATCTAGTCGTGAAGCCAACATTACGGAGTGAGCTAACAAGTAGTGCCGCAGCTTCCTGGTAGCCCATACCAAAGCTAAGCAAGCCTTCTCCAGCGGAGTGTAGCGGGTCTCGTAATCCAACATCTTCTTGCTCAAAAAAAAAAACTTAATTAGTCCGGCATATCTATATAAACATAGTGAAATCCTCAAATCTATTATTTAAATACTCATCTAAATTAATATCATAATATTTAGTTAATTTTTAACATATTTAGTATTATTTATGACATTTTGTTACTTGCCCATGCATAATACAGGTTTTAATAATCACACTTTAATTAGAATGTGTGATTTTATATATATATATATATATATAATCACACTTGTTTAAAAAGTGTGATTAAAAAGTCGTAGTGTATATATAATCACACTTTAATTAGAATGTGTGATTAAATATATATATATATATATATATATATATATATATATAATCACACTTAATTGAAAAGTGACATAAAAAATGAATATTATCACATTTAATCAAATCAAGTGTGATTAAAATATCAATCTAATTTTTTTTTATCACACTTCCAATAAAAGTGAGATATTTTTTTTGTCAAAGTGTGATCTTTAACTATTTTTGTAGTAGTGTAAACAATAACAATATACTATGATCATGAATGCTTTATATCATACCATATATATAATATGACAGTTTATAATCAAAGTATACTTATAAAAACACTTTTTTCCAAAATTATTTAGTTTATTTAACAGCACAAAAGATCCATTTTCTTTCTCATTTTCCTATTTCAGAATATCACATGACAATTGGTTTTCTTTGAAAACATGTTCACAAAACCTGATTACTCCTCATTACGTACACTTAATACATGGCATCACTGTTAATATGTTCATCACATTCCTTGACCTTAAGCTTATGGTAGAGAAATACTTTCAACAATTCATCCAATACACTTATGCACATATACATGCATCCAAACACGAATATTAAAATAATACGGGTGCAATGACCACTACACTATCACATAAGATAACTCGGCCTCATCTAATTATAACCATTAGCACACATGATGTACATGGACACACCAAGACAAATGAGAAACGAAATAATACTCTACCTGTCTTAAGCACGGTAAGTTAAGGAAACACATTTTTCCATAACAAATGTCAATTTACTAGATACAAGCTGGAAGGTAATAGTATTTTTGCCAATTTATCCAAGCACTAGCTAGAAAGTAATAATACCTATCATTCTAAGTGCGGCCAATTTTCCAAGCGCTAGCTGGAAGGTAATGGTACCTCTCATTCTCAGTACGTTTACATTATCAACCATCAAAACAAGCTAAACACTCAAATGACACAATTGTACTATATACACATAATCTACTCAACACAACAATATCATCATCCACCAATGACCAAGAACAAAACCTCTAAACACAAGTATTCAATATGCTTAATATAATAACTCACTTCTCATGACACATTAAGCCCAACAACAACATATAATATGTCTGAAGATTAATCCCGTTCATTTATCAATTTATAAAAAGTTTTGATTTTATTTCTTTCCAAAATTTAAATCTGTTATTTTTCACAATGTTCCAAAAATCCTTTTTTTTTTTTTTTTTTTTCTGTTGACAAACCCAACTCCATAGATAATAAAACCATAACCCAACTCACCTTATGTTGATCAAATAATCCCAACATCTCGGTTAACAACATTTTAGCAATTCACCTTAATATTTATTATTCAACTTTATCTCTTTTCAATCCATTAAGCCTTTAATAATGAAAATTAAGATTTTTCTCTATTCCTAACATAAACAAGATAATCTAACTTCTAATACATCAAAATCCCCAAAAGAAATACAATTTCACTTTCTAAAGCTCAAACCCAAAAACTCTTTTTTCATGATTTTGAAATCACATAACTAAATCATGCTTTTTATGTAATAAATATGTAATAAAAATATACTACATGTCTATCTATAAAGAAGTATTGAAAAAGAGTAAAGAAATCCCTACTTCTAGCAAGAAGAGGAGAAAGCCCAAAAGTCCAACTTTGACGAAAACATGAGATTACTTAATAGCTCTCCTCTACGTTTTGGTATATAGACTTAGGGTGAGATTTTAAGTAAAAGGAGATGAAATCCAAACTTGAAAGCTTGGGACTTTTGGAAGTGGAGGAATGAGAGAGATTTTAAGTAAAAGGAGATGAAATCCAAACTTGAAAGCTTGGGACTTTTGGAAGTGGAGGAATGAGAGAGAGAGAGAGAGAGAGAGAGAAATGATCTAAATTTGATCAAAAAGTGACTTTTTAAAGTACTTGCGCTCAAACAACTTCGCTCGAGCACAGAACACGAACTCCTAGAAATTCAGTCCGCAAACAAAAGTACCGCAAGACCCGAAAGACCGCTCAAGCGATGAAGAAATTTTTTTCAAGACGTTACAACCTCAGCTGATGGGTCTGTCTGCTCTTCGGCAACGTCATCCCCGGGTAGTTGCAGGTCGAAGAAGATCTCGAAACCTGACACGCGCTTCCTCTCCGCGTTCAGCCATGGCTCTGGGAAGCCGCAAAATGGAAAGTCTTCCCCCTCCCGGACGAAGCGTCCGTTTAGGATACCCTGAATGGGCAGATGCATTAACTCAAAAGGCTTCCCTGCCTTCTTTGCTCTGGCTCTCCCAGCTATCTCTTTACCCTTCCTCACCCAGTCCTCTTTGGTGGGCATATAACCTAAGCCAAATGTGTGAGGGTTGTGTGGCACTTCGGCCAATGCTGCGACACCTTTCCGGCCGCTCCTTCCTAATCCCATTCCGGGGATGTGTTGTAACTTGTTCACGAGGTAGACGGATTGAGCACTGACGTACACACCTTCATTCACAACTATAATATTCTGCACCACTTGAGCCTCAGCCAAAGTGAACCCTGATAAGAACACATCCTCAGTGCCATGCTCGATTTCCAGGACTGGTGTGGACATTTCCGGCGGCGGATGGATTGATGAATTCCCGAAGACAATAGCCACCCCCTTCCCGTGAGGGTACTTCAACATCTGATGTAAAGTGGAAGAGACTGCCTTGACCTGGTACAACCACGGTCGCCCCAAAAGTAGGTTGAAGGTTGTGGGAACGTCCATGACATGGAATTCAATGTTGTGTTGTCCGGGACCAACCTGGGTCTGAATTTTGACAGTCCCCACCACTTCCCTGCTAGTATTATCGTATGCTCTGATCACTTGAGTACTCGGCACGAAGTCCGCGGGCTTCAACCCGATTGCATACGCTGTTCTGGTTGGGCAGACATTGATGGCGGACCCGGTATCAACCAGTACCACCAGTATCCACTTGTCTCTACATTCCACGAAAATGTAGAGGGGTTTGTTGTGATTTGTGCCCTCAGGCGGTAGTTCTTTGTCTGAAAAGGTTAATGCCGGGGAACCTCCTCCCGTAAAAACCAGCCCAACCAGCTGTTCTGGTGTAGTATCTATAGAGAGTTTGGACTTGTCCATAGCAGATAAGACAGCCTGTCTATGTACTCGCGACGCCATAAGCAGTCCCCAGATAGAGATGTCTGCTCGTATCTTCTTCAGCTGTTTTAGTACAGCTTCCTATTCGATCTGCTTCTCCTTCTGTTTCTCAGCTTCTTTATCCTTCCCAGATGCCTCGGGTTGGTCTAGGTGCGGGGGCTTGAAGTACCGCCCGCTTCTTGTCATGTGATCAATCTCATCGAGGTACCAAGTGTCGTCCGGTTGGCTGCTTCCCCAGTCTTCGTTTGTGTGGTCTGTGTGGGCAAGACATAAGTCATCATCTTCCCACCACATTCCGTTGGCATTCAAAAGGCACCTGTTTGGTTCGGACATGTTTGTACTCACAGCACTTTCAGCCTTCATGCTCACAGTATCCTCTGTTCTTGTGCCTGCAGCACTTCCGATCCCCTCATGGATTTTGGCTTTCCCGGTTCCCTCAGAACCCTGTTGTTCTACCTGTGTCAGTGCAGTGTATTGTTCAACTTTCTCTGCATCCACAATGCTTCTGTCCTGTGCGAAACTCTTTGTACCGGCGCTCTCTGGCAATGTAACCTGACTTCCGGCCCTTCCGGCCACAGCTGATACTCTCGCCCCTGCTGGGCCCTGTTCTAATTGGGATCCTTCCACCACATCTGGTTGATCATCCAACCATCCAGTGGCCTCTGCCGATTCCTCATAATCGAACCAGTTGACTGCCGCGCCCCTTGATTCTTGGTCATCGAAAAATTGTAGGTTGGCAAAGTCCTCCTCTACAATTATCAGATCATTTGCCCCTTGCTCAAATCCATCCCCCTGGATCACACACATCTCTTCCTTCTCTGGCAATTCTATACCCAGCCCAATCTGGCTTGTTGACAAGATGTACTCACTTGGATCGCAGGCTTCCCCAGCAAAACTCTGTTCAATCCCAGACTCAACAATCCCATTCTTTCCTGAAGTCTGCCCTGCCCCATCTTCGATGGTCACCACCGTCGGCTCTGGTTGGGTTGTGGAGATGTCCAACATGCACAAGAAGTCAGTGCAGTCGGGGAGGAACACCTCCGGCTTGGGTAGGTGGGTGGGAGTGATATAGATGCTAGGATCGTAAGACACGACCCCAGTCTGGATAAAGTTGACTCTTTTGGGCGGTGGAGTTTGGTTGTGTGTAGGGAGGGGGTTGGTTATGACGTTGGGTTTTTCTGGCGGCAAAATCACATTTTTGTCAACGAGGTCTTGAATCTCGTGACGCAGCCTAAAACATTGGTCAGTATCATGACCGTGCTGCTGGTGATATGCACAGTACTTGGCTGGGTTGTGAGAGGGAGGGAGTGGATTCGGCAATGGCCTCGGCTCTAGGGGTTTTAGATGCCCCTTTCTGATCAAGACCCCCAGAGCCTTAGACAAAGGCATGTATAGTGGGGTGAAGGTTCTTTGGCCTCTGGGCTGGTATTTAGTGGTCTGGGTATTACTTCCGGATGCACCGGAGAAGGGTGTGGCTGCCATGGGCCTTAGAAGGGAGGGGAATAGTGGCGACCATGCTGACCTCCGAAGCTCTTGCGGTTGCAGCGCCACTCGGGCCTGCGTTATTATTGCGGTTAAATGTTCTCCGGGGTTGCTCCCTGTCCTGGTCAATCAGACCTTGCTTCATCGCATCCTCGATTTCTATCCCCATCTCGTGTAGATCCGAAAAGGTGGGGAAGGGGAGTACAATCATCTTTTGCATCAATTTTGGTTGGAGATTGCGCACAATCATCTTGATTTGGTCCTTATCAGTGGGCCTCAAAGTCATCATCGATGCCTTCGCCCTCCACCGAGTTACGAAATCTGAGAAAGTCTCTTTGGGCTCCTGCCTTGTCGTTTCGAGATCACGATTTGTAATCTCGATCTGGGTGTTGTACGAGTACTGTGCGACAAAGGCCTTGGCCATTTCATCCCAACTTCTCTTTACCTCATCTTCCAATTTTGCGTACCAGATAGCGGCCACACCCGACAGGGTTCGGCCGAACAGCGAAAGCTTTTATGGTCGGGTTAGGCCCATTGGCCGCAGTATATCTGAGAATAACCGGAGGTGGACCATGGGATCTCCAGATCTGTCGAAACGATCAATCTGCGGCATCTTGAATCTATTTGGCAAAGTTACGGCCACATCGGTATATCCGTCCTCGATATTCGGAATAGCCTTTACCCTTATGATTTCTTGAAAAGCTTCTCGAGCTTGCTCAATTTCAGAGCTGTGTGGTCTATTTCGAACTCGAAAGGAGAGTCCGGGTGGTTGGGTGTATGGGTTTTGGACAGTTGAGGCGGAAGCGGGGGCGGAGCTGGCCCCGTTGGAAGGTCCGTGTCCTCTTGGATGTTCTGGACATTGGGTAAGGTGTTCTGGGTGTTTGGCAGAGCATTCTGGACAGTAGGTGCTTGCTCGGGTAACGGGACCCCTTGTGGAGGAGGAACTTGATGTGAGGCCGATGCTGCGTTTTGCTGTTGCAGTCTAGTAATTAGCTCGGCCTGCTAAGCCATGACTGTGGCTTGTTGTCTAGAGAACTGTGCTTGGCGGGCGGTGTCCTCCTGCATTTGTTTCATGCTCTCTTGGAGCTGGCGCATCATTTCCTCCATTCCGGCTACACTCTGTTGATCCTGCTGACTGACGGGTATGTGTATTTCTATGGCAGAAACTAAAACCTCAGCCCGACTGTTCACTGCTAGGGTAGACCACTGTTCTGGTAACCTCTGCTCAGACACACTGCGTCTTCTCGGCCTTCTTCTGACAATTGGGGTAGAGAATGAAACACTGGCTGTCCGTCAACCAGATCCTCGGATCGATTGAGTCGGCAACCTCTTGTCCAAAGTGCTTGGGGAATATCTACTGGGTCGGAAGCAATTGTGCTAGAACTGCCCTAGTAAAAAGATAAATAAAGCAATAAGGAAATAAATAAACAGATAAACGGACAGCATAACAGCTTAAAGTAAATGCACAACACACAGCGGAGTACGATGTAAGTATTTTTGCTTTAGCATATCGCATGAGTGTGAATGTTGCCATAACAGCATGCTTAACATGTGGCTAGATGCTTATGTGATGGTCATACAACACATGGTCGACAAGCTGAATACACACTGTCCTCAACACTGATTTTATCCCTGAATCACTGTCCCCAAAATTGAATTTCTGATACCCGCAGATAACTGATTCTCAAATACTGACTAATGCCCGCAGGCTTGATGCCCCAAACTCATAAACTGATACATGCATTTTCCCTGTAGAGACGCACTCTTACAGCACATAACAGATAAGTGAGAGCCAAAACACCCCTATGTTGGGGTAGGGTTTCCCTGTCCTATTTTGTCAGGAGCTAGGGTTTCACTACGCACGCAGTGGTTTCAAACAACCTATAAACGGGTAAGCAACCTGTCCTAGTTTGGAATGGTCACTATGGATCCGAATATGCACTAGGTCGAATGGTCAAAAGAGTGCCTCGGTAAAACCGGGTTGTGTTCCCATAATGGCAGAGCCCACAACCGGTCAGCCTTATGGTCATGCCTTGACAAGACAAGCGCTCCGGCAAACCGTTCAGGAATAGCAGATGGCAAACACGGTGTCCTAGGCGCACCAATGCAAATGCAATGCAACGAAACACATAAGTGTAGTCAAAACCAGATATCATGAGTTCGAATCAAGTTCTCTAAATCCCCAGCAGAGTCGCCAAAAACTGTAGACGTCCCCGAACGCCCCGGGGAGAGGAACAAGTCTCCCCCCGTTCCGTTCGATATTGGGCTCACTACAGCTCAGGATCTCAAATTGTCACGGTTCTTAATCTGAACCAAAAAGTCCAAATCTGGCAAATCGTTTCGAGAAAACAGATTTTGAAAGAAGTGCCAAACATGGACTGCTTTGCCAGATACAGAGTCGCCACCTAAATATTTTATTTTGGGAAATTTAGGAAACCCTGACTCGTTTGCCTAAGGCCACGTGTCCGTCATCACCAAAGTTGCCTCGGCTCGGGAACTTGGGTACGATTGGGGAAGGTCACTTCGTGAGCACCCCCGCTCGCCCGATAAAGATTGGCCTCTACTAACCATGATATCTATTTTTGAAAACATTATGTGTTCTTATTCCGGTTATTAGCCTAGATTTACTATGTGATGCGCACAGCATACAAGTATAGACTGGATCGCCTGAATTGAAAAAAAACATTTCATGTTTGTTTGTTTGAAAATGGTTTGATGGTGCTACCCACAAGTAGGCTAAGACGTGGATTTGCCACCTTCGGTGGGCTTAGAAACATGATTTTGCCACTATCTAGTAGGCTTTAAAACTCACAGTCAATGATTTGTTCCAATCCAAATAACCCAACTTTCACCCACAAGCATTCAAGCAGTTATATCACATAAGCATATAGCCTCATGGTAAGCATGCTATTCATGGCAGTCACTCAACACGCATGCAAGGATGCTAAAGCATAAAACTTACCGAGTACTCCAAGCCAAAACAGAAGCTAATTAGAGAGCCATGCATGATCCTAATTATACAAAAATGTCTAATGCAACACATGCAAAAATGCAACTATAGCAGGCTCGACTATTCTAAACATGGCATATGAAATGCTACAGCTAACATGTATTCAACTTGGAATTGAAAATACAATGCAGTTAGTATGATGCGCCGAGCCCGGTGCATGCAAAACAGATGAATGAATGCAAACATGCTATCATACTGTATGCTAATTGAAACGTGCCATATCTAACCATCATTAGCGGGTAAATAAAAGGGAGAAAGACGTGGGTTGGAAGACATACATTACACACACGCACACTTATTACAGTTGTGCCCTCGCGTAGAAGGTCCGAAAGAATAATACAGTCCCAATAATACAGTCCGAATAATTACAAAAATCCTAATTAATTACCAAATTAACTAAGAAATAATAATAACTGGCATGCAAGCTAGGGACTGCCTTGACTCTTCTTCAGATGATGGATGATGCATGTCCGGGTCGCCTTTGCACGAAAATCCACTGTGATGCCCCAATTAGCCTCGTTTTGCAATATTTTTTGAAAATCGCGCCAAGCCCCCGGAAGACTGTTGATTCTTGATTTGCTGCAACAGAGAGCAGGAAAGGGCATGGCAATGTATTTTCACACATGTATGCGTGACTACTCTTCAGGGAGTGTAGTCCTCGATCCTCGTGCCACCAATCACGCATATCGATGCATGATGGCCGAGGAGTCGAATTGCATGACTCAAAATGGAATGAATGCACACATAAACACAACAAAACCTAAACTCCATCATGGATAATCCGAAGTGTCGGTGACTGGGAATTGAGACACGTTCCGTCACTCGAAGTACGAAACGTCCCTCGTTTCCCGTGCTTGAGCTAACTCCTATCCCAAACACAATGCAATATGCATGACATGCATGAATGAAACTAATATACAACCTAGCATGCACGATGCTATGAAATGGCATACACGATGCACGAGATAACATGGCATACACAATGCGCTAACATACAACCTAGCATACGCAATGCTATGAAATGAAATGGCATACACAATGCAATATGGGCTTACACCAACATGAGTGGACCTCAGCCACACTCTCATAAGAGCCATGAGACGAAAATGAGACACTCGAGATGCGTGCACACGTGTACGCAAAACCGAGGACCGAACCTAAGGCACAAATGCCACTCTAACAAAGCATGGCAAGGCATGAAACATGGCATACTAGCATGCAAATTTCAGCGCTAAAATATGACCCAAAACAGCCCCGAATCATGGAAACATGGCACCCGATGCATGGAATAAGACCCGAAATGCAAAACTAGGCATGCGCGATGACCTATAGCTATACAAAACATGCATTATTTGAACATCAAGTGTGAATGAAGATTCAAGGCAGCCCCAAAAAAAGCAGGTTTACAGTTTTAATCAAGACCAAACAATGAACACAAATAGGGCTAAACCAATATGCAAAAATGGCCCCGAAAGAGAGGTAATGAAGCAAGTGGCAGATGCTGGACCTAAACAGATGAGGGTCCTTCAACAATGTTGAAGAGGGGCCCAAAATATGACCTTTTACAGTTTATGATCAAACCAAAACAATGCACAAGCCTGCTCAAAATACTATGCAAAACAAGGCCAAAAAGAGAGCTATAACACAAAGTACAAAAAGGATGCCTCAAAAAGTAAAAGACCCTTAATGAACATGAAGAGAGGGTCAAAATAAAGCCATTTATAGTTCGGCCCAGAGTCCAAAAATGCAAACACAAGGGGGTAAAAAATCATGCAAAAATGGAGCCAAAAGAGAGATACAAAGGCAAGTGGAAAATGGAAGCCTCAAACAGTGATAAGCCCTTCAACAATGTTGAAGAAGGGCTCAAAATAAGTCACTTTATAGTTTATGACAGAGCTCAAAACGGTTTATACATAGGCCTAAAATACTATGCAAGGAAATGGCATAAAAGAAAGGTAAAGAAGCAAGTGCCACAAGGAAGCCTCAAACAGTGAGAGGCCCTTAAACAAACATGAAATAGAGATCAAAAAAATTCTATTTTCAGTTAGGGTCAGAGCTCAAAAAAGTAAGCACAAGGAGCTAGAATATGAACCATGAAAAGGGTCAAAAAGGGAGAAGAGGACTTACCCTTGAAGACTAATCTTTGACAGCCTTTTGGACCAAAATGTAGAACTCCTAGGCTCTGAAGAACAACCTCAACTGCTGGAATGGAGGATGGAAGGGTGGGGCTATGGGTTGGTGAAGAACCAAGGGGGTTTTTAAGGCTTAGAGTAGAAGAGAGAGAGAGAGAGATTTAATGTGAGAGCTCCAAAACAAAATTTTCTAACCCTAAACCAGAGCTGGGAGGCTGGTTTTATAGGCAAAAGAGGGGGAGAAAAGGGGGGAAAAATGGAGGGGAAATGAATTCAAGTTTCCCCCCAAAAATTGGCCCCTCGGATACAAAATCTAGGGGAAAAAGAGATGCATATTTGAACTGTATCTGCAGCAAGGAGCAAGGCCGGCTGGTTATTAGAGTTGCAGGTGGCCGGCCGCTCTTCCCATGCGGCCGGCCAAGGGTCAAAAGGTTCAATGAGAATTAATGGCCGGCCATACCAAAAAAGGAGCCTCTCATGTGTGCACAACACAACCATGTGGTCAAAAATTGGAGAAAGTAAATCAGGAGAGAGAAAAGCCCACTTTTAGGAGGGGTTCAAAAGGGTCAATCAGATTATTGCGCGGCCACCAAATATTGGTGGCCTCCAGATGTGTACATCACAAATATGGGGTTTAGGGTGCAAGAAAATGGCCCAAGGGTGGTCAACATTGGCTTTTAAGTGAGAAAAAACAGGCGACGGAGGGCGATGGAGGAATAAAACTGGTTGTCTGAACAATTGTTGGCCTCCCACCCTTCTACAACCTTCTTACCAATGAAAACAGAGGTCCCTGCCAAAAATGAGCCCAAACCGATGCAAAATGAAGGTTCGGGGCCGAAATGCGCAGCCCGAGGCCTCGAAAACTGACTGTTGGGCACCGGAAGTGGTGTTCGACCACGAAGTTGGCTTCCCGAGCCACAGTGTCCTCAAAAGGGAGCAAATAAGATGCATGCCAAAAACCGGAGCAAACGGAGGTGGTTAAGCGGTCCCGAACCGAGGCACGCGGCCAACGGCTCCGAAAAAACTGGAAACCGGACTCCAAACGGGCAAAATGGCCTACGACCACGAAACGTCGCCTACCACCACTGAGAGATGGTCTACGAGACCTCTCCCTCCCTTCGGGATAGAAAACAGAGAAAATAGAGCCTGGTTCGCAAACCGAGGCAAAACATAAAGAGTCCGGAAGTCCGGAGGCAAGGCTCGCAGCCGAGACTCTGAAACCTCTGAACGAGCACGATATGCAACATCACCAAGCACTCAATCGGTGACGTCTGAGTCTTAAGGTCGGTCAAAAATGGGGTGTCTACAGTTTGTTTGCACAATTTACCCATTCTTATCATGAACAAATCAAAGGAGTAGTAGCTTAGTGTACAAATCATCAATCTATGCAATTTCATTGCATGATGGTCTATGAATTAAAGTGTGCAAGTTCAAAATGCAACAAAATAAGACTCTCAAAACCACCTCCCTATCATGAATGATCAAGGGAAGTAGTTGACAATGAATCTTGAACCGTTTTCATCACTAATGAGTATGAAACGACTCAAAACTCAAGGGTTCAATTAACGTCTAATTGAACCCAAATAAGTAATTATCTTGCAGCCTTTTTAGCCTCAATTTTATTAGTCCATTTTAGATTACCATCCATTCTTTAATCAAGTGAGTCCAAAAGGTGAATTTAAGTTCTCTAATGGAAAGAGGGCTTAAATCAAGAGTTGCTTTAGGTATGAAAGAAATATCATACCGTTGGTAATGAACCCCCAAAAGGATTAAACCATTAAGTATGACATCTCAATCTCATGCTTAAAACACACAAGTAGTTTGAAACCACTTTCAAAGAAAAATTAAAGCCAAGAAAGGAAGGAGGTTGCATAGGTGATTAAGAGTGATCACAAGTACGAAAAGCCAAAAATAATACAATCAACTCAAATAAGATGGTGCCTAATGCCTAAAATACCAAACTTATGAGGACAATTACACTATAAGCATGCAAAACAAAGCTCAAATACAATAAAACACTTACAAATAGCCCTAAAATAGTTTAAAAACAGTCCTAAAACATGCTGAAATTAATACAAAAATAGCTAAATTAATAAGCTAAAACATGAAGCATGTTAGACTAGTAAGCAAAACACAAGGAGGGGAGGCTAACCCTTCCAATTTTGGACTTGAAAACATTATTTTAGCCACTGAATAACTCTGAAAATCAGTGGTTTAAAAGCTCAAAAAAAATAGTTCAAAGATGGGAAACACAAGAGTAAAGGCCTTAAGAGCAAGGTGTAGAAAAGGGTGAACCACCCCTCAACTTTATTGGCCTTAAAACCAAGTTTCAATCCAAAAATACAGAGTTTTTTGCAGCCAAAACAGTTGGAAAATAGCAAGAAAAAGAAAAATAGTGATTAAAGCAAGTAAAGAGTTTTTGCAGCCCAATAGCAAGAAAAAAGTGATTAAAGCAAGTAAAGACGTAAAGCTTTATACCTCTTGAAGAGAATAATCATTTCAAGCAATAGACCAAGGAAAACACACCTTCAAGAGCTCAAACAAGACTCAAAGGTACCTCAACTCAAAGATGGAGAGGTTTGGTTAAGAGTGTATAGGCAAAGGTGAAGGATATGCAAGTAAGGTTAAGAAATTTGTAAGAGAGAGAGAATTGTTAGAGTGAATCTCTCTT